>WEDG01002387.1:0-204244 GCA_017591395.1 Schistocephalus solidus | reverse complement strand
AGTAGTGCTTCGAAGATTTATTCCTGAGTACGGGATCACATGATGTCACCTGCATAAGCTGTTGAGTAGCCAGAAAACTGCGCTACAGATGCAAAATGGAAGCAGGAGGTGGTGGGCTTCAGCTTGGGCTGCCCATGTCAGCAATAAAACCACTGCTGTTCACATCACAAACACTCATTCAGTGCAGACGGTCTACCACTAATTCAGCAAATAATCTGTCAGTTTTTCTAGCCTCACCAATTTTGTCACTCCAGCAAAACACTTTCTCCAAGCGTCCCCTAACTCCTCAGGTTACGTGGGAATCTGTCATGTGGCACCCAACCCGAACGCTCTAGGTAGCCAATAACCGTATGCTCTTTAAACTGCATCAGCCACTGTCCGGCTGTGACCGAATCCAAGGACTCGCTCGGCTGCCTCACCAACTGAAGACTTCAGTGAGAACCATTTCATGCCACGACTGCTGCCTTCTTCGACTCGGGTCGCAGAGCAGCACTGGTTCCTGGGCCTCACTCCTGTTGGGTGGATCACCATGATTCTGCAAGTAGCAACGATTCGGATGTTCATAAAAAAATTTGCCTGTGCCGACTAGCATGACACATCACACATTAGTCGGTCAGCTACCATGAAACCTCGAGATGGTTACCCTGACTGCTAACAATGTGGCTGGTGACAACACGGTGACCACTTGAATACCATGTCAGCAGATGTTTGCGGTGATGTCGGATGCACGTACTGATTAGTCTGTCGGTCCTCCACCATAGTCGCATTCACAACCAAGCCCGCAGCCACCAACAAATGACTGCTCGCAGCAGCGACCAGTCCCATCATTCGCAACAGTCACCGCGGACTAGACCCCAGTCAGTAGCTGGCGAGTGCCTGCACCACGGAAGCTATAGAAAGGATACTCAACTACCTGTCCCTCCCTGCTAGCCGGCCATTTACTGGAAGCCACGCTGTTAGAGCAGTCGCGTAGTCATCGTGACGGAGTAATTGTGATAGTGAATCAGGACCTCCGGAAGCATTCCAATACAGAACACGAGTTTCCGACGGACAGGCAGGAGACGCGTCTACATGGCTCCGAGGAGGAGCGGGACGAATGTCCACTGACAAGCTATACTTGCTGTGGTCCAATAATGTTCGCCGAACCTTCGGCCATTGAATACCAGAGGCCCTTTCCCCAATGAACAGTAGAGCCCGCTTATTACTCATCCTCAACACTGCATCAGGCTTGCACACAGCACGCCATAGGAAGCGCACTTACGAGGTCTACTGGGCATATTGAGCTTGCTCCAGCTACTTACTCGACGTACTACCCACTCCCTAGTGCTGTAGATTGAGGGCTTCACTGCAAGGTGGTGTCCCTGGCTTACACGTGGCCACCGCCGACGCCGCTTCAGCAACGCAGGCTATCGTGCCAACTCTTCTCCTCCGTTGTGTAATCAAATCCTCAGCCAAAGTAGCCCCAAACACCAAAAAAGTATCATCGACCCCACATAACATTCAGTCAGCCATAAAGAAAGTCGTTGCGACAACACTCCGGTGTGCCCGTCCACAAGGTCATCCGGCCGTTTCACTGTAATGGGGCACTGTTCGGTCAACCTTCATGTCCAAAACCATTCACCGGCGGGCAGCGTACCTCTCGATCCCACAGCCTTCCAACCGCACCACTGGGTAGATGACACCAACACCAACAGCGCCCTCTTTCCAAGCAAACAAAGATGGAATTGCCGGGGTTGTTTGAGGTCAGCCTGCCTGTCAGAAGCCACCACTTAAGTCCATCCATTCGGCGTGGACTTGGTTCCACGAAGCATACCAACAGTAGCAGCAATAGCTGCTGCTGCTGTCATCCAACCATGTGTAATCCTCTTGCTGTTCCAACATCCACGACCATCCTAGATTCCAAATCCACCAACCATTCTTACCCAAATAAAATTCACGACCTTCCAGGAATTTGATCCATCGCCAATGCCACCAATTGGCCAACAACGCTGTTTGCCCCCTAAGTTGGAAAACGGTCACAAATCCGCTGCGCCTTCACAGACCCACCCGTGAAGAAGTCCACATTGACGACGTCTGGTAGAAACAACTGCCCAACTTCTCCCTCAACTCAGCTGCAAACTGCCAGGAAATTATTCCCCAGGCGGTGCCAACACCCCGTCTACTGTCACCGACTCTCAAAATTCGGAGAATCAATCTTGCTTCCGCAGATCAGCTCAAGGCAAGCGACTACGGCTTACATTGCCGCCTCTCCGATTCACGAGGCGTTTATTCGGCCAAAGTTAGAAGACGCCTAGACTTGCAGGCACACAAACAACACTGCCGCAACCCACCAACAGACCCCCAGCAGAACGCAGTAGAGAAGCTAGCAGCCGCCAACTCCTTGGGGCTGGCCTTCCGACAACTGTTGCAGCACAGATCTTCCGAAGACGTACTACTATTTCCTGACCCTCGCCGGATGCTGAAGGCAGTAACAACCCTTCTCACACCAACTTCAACCTAAAAAAACGTGTTTGAATGCAGAGAAGACAATTTTTCCAAGAAAAATCCTTTACTGTTCCACGAGGGAAAATCCCTCTGACATTAGTCGTAACGCCAATATGCAGAACAGCACTCTTCCACAACTCCAGCGCAGTTGGATCAAGCGTAGATGTCAATATAGGAGACGACTGCTGGCAGCCATGGTGGCGGCGTTCAAGAATGCGTCACCACGGTGTACATATTTGGTCGGTGATGCAGTCACCTCCAGCTGCGGCTGCTGCTTCAAACCCAACTTGGTTGGGCCTCGTCAGAGATTCGCTGATACTCGGAAACTGCCTGAGAATAATATGGTAAAAGCCTCTGCAGCAATGCTGAGGCCAAAACGTACAGTCTGGTAGTAGTTCTGACATCTGGCCTAGAAGCCCTTCCTGATACCAGGCATGAGGGCGGAAGAGTGCCGGTCAACAGGAACGAACACACCTCTCCCAACCGGCTCAATCACCTCGCAGAGCCAGAGTGTCAGTACGACACCGCCATTGCCAGCACGAGTCTCGCGGATTCGAGTGATGGCGTCTGGTTGAACTGCCTTAGTAGTGCTTCGAAGATTTATTCCTGAGTACGGGATCACATGATGTCACCTGCATAAGCTGTTGAGTAGCCAGAAAACTGCGCTACAGATGCAAAATGGAAGCAGGAGGTGGTGGGCTTCAGCTTGGGCTGCCCATGTCAGCAATAAAACCACTGCTGTTCACATCACAAACACTCATTCAGTGCAGACGGTCTACCACTAATTCAGCAAATAATCTGTCAGTTTTCTAGCCTCACCAATTTTTCACTCCAGCAAAACACTTTCTCCAAGCGTCCCCTAACTCCTCAGGTTACGTGGGAATCTGTCATGTGGCACCCAACCCGAACGCTCTAGGTAGCCAATAACCGTATGCTCTTTAAACTGCATCAGCCACTGTCAGGCTGTGACCGAATCCAAGGACTCGCTCGGCTGCCTCACCAACTGAAGACTTCAGTGAGAACCATTTCATGCCACGACTGCTGCCTTCTTCGACTCGGGTCGCAGAGCAGCACTGGTTCCTGGGCCTCACTCCTGTTGGGTGGATCACCATGATTCTGCAAGTAGCAACGATTCGGATGTTCATAAAAATTTGCCTGTGCCGACTAGCATGACACATCACACATTAGTCGGTCAGCTACCATGAAACCTCGAGATGGTTACCCTGACTGCTAACAATGTGGCTGGTGACAACACGGTGACCACTTGAATACCATGTCAGCAGATGTTTGCGGTGATGTCGGATGCACGTACTGATTAGTCTGTCGGTCCTCCACCATAGTCGCATTCACAACCAAGCCCGCAGCCACCAACAAATGACTGCTCGCAGCAGCGACCAGTCCCATCATTCGCAACAGTCACCGCGGACTAGACCCCAGTCAGTAGCTGGCGAGTGCCTGAACCACGGAAGCTATAGAAAGGATAGTCAACTACCTGTCCCTCCCTGCTAGCCGGCCATTTACTGGAAGCCACGCTGTTAGAGCAATCGCGTAGTCATCGTGACGGAGTAATTGTGAGAGTGAATCAGGACCTCCGGAAGCATTCCAATACAGAACACGAGTTTCCGACGGACAGGCAGGAGACGCGTCTACACGGCTCCGAGGAGGAGCGGGACGAATGTCCACTGACAAGCTATACTTGCTGTGGTCCAATAATGTTCGCCGAACCTTCGGCCATTGAATACCAGAGGCCCTTTCCCCAATGAACAGTAGAGCCCGCTTATTACTCATCCTCAACACTGCATCAGGCTCGCACACAGCACGCCATAGGAAGCGCACTTACGAGGTCTACTGGGCATATTGAGCTTGCTCCAGCTACTTACTCGACGTACTACCCACTCCCTAGTGCTTTAGATTGAGGGCTTCACTGCAAGGTGGTGTCCCTGGCTTACGCGTGGCCACCGCCGACGCCGCTTCAGCAACGCAGGCTATCGTGCCAACTCTTCTCCTCCGTTGTGTAATCAAATCCTCAGCCAAAGTAGCCCCAAACACCAAAAAAGTATCATCGGCCCCACATAACATTCAGTCAGCCATAAAGAAAGTCGTTGCGACAACACTCCGGTGTGCCCGTCCACAAGGTCATCCGGCCGTTTCACTGTAATGGGGCACTGTTCGGTGAACCTTCATGTCCAAAACCATTCACCGGCGAGCAGCGTACCTCTCGGTCCCACAGCCTTCCAACCGCACCACCGGGTAGATGACACCAACACCAACAGCGCCCTCTTTCCAAGCAAACAAAGATGGAATGGCCGGGGTTGTTTGAGGTCAGCCTGCCTGTCAGAAGCCACCACTTAAGTCCATCCATTCGGCGTGGACTTGGTTCCACGAAGCATACCAACAGTAGCAGCAATAGCTGCTGCTGCTGTCATCCAACCATGTGTAATCCTCTTGCTGTTCCAACATCCACGACCATCCTAGATTCCAAATCCACCAACCATTCTTACCCAAATAAAATTCACGACCTTCCAGGAATTTGATCCATCGCCAATGCCACCAATTGGCCAACAACGCTGTTTGCCCCCTAAGTTGGAAAACGGTCACAAATCCGCTGCGCCTTCACAGACCCACCCGTGAAGAAGTCCACATTGACGACGTCTGGTAGAAACAACTGCCCAACTTCTCCCTCAACTCAGCTGCAAACTGCCAGGAAATTATTCCCCAGGCGGTGCCAACACCCCCGTCTACTGTCACCGACTCTCAAAATTCGGAGAATCAATCTTGCTTCCGCAGATCAGCTCAAGGCAAGCGACTACGGCTTACATTGCCGCCTCTCCGATTCACGAGGCGTTTATTCGGCCAAAGTTAGAAGACGCCTAGACTTGCAGGCACACAAACAACACTGCCGCAACCCACCAACCGACCCCCAGCAGAACGCAGTAGAGAAGCTAGCAGCCGCCAACTCCTTGGGGCTGGCCTTCCGACAACTGTTGCAGCACAGATCTTCCGAAGACGTACTACTATTTCCTGACCCTCGCCGGATGCTGAAGGCAGTAACAACCCTTCTCACACCAACTTCAACCTAAAAAAACGTGTTTGAATGCAGAGAAGACAATTTTTCCAAGAAAAATCCTTTACTGTTCCACGAGGGAAAATCCCTCTGACATTAGTCGTAACGCCAATATGCAGAACAGCACTCTTCCACAACTCCAGCGCAGTTGGATCAAGCGTAGATGTCAATATAGGAGACGACTGCTGGCAGCCATGGTGGCGGCGTTCAAGAATGCGTCACCACGGTGTACATATTTGGTCGGTGATGCAGTCACCTCCAGCTGCGGCTGCTGCTTCAAACCCAACTTGGTTGGGCCTCGTCAGAGATTCGCTGATACTCGGAAACTGCCTGAGAATAATATGGTAAAAGCCTCTGCAGCAATGCTGAGGCCAAAACGTACAGTCTGGTAGTAGTTCTGACATCTGGCCTAGAAGCCCTTCCTGATACCAGGCACGAGGGCGGAAGAGTGCCGGTCAACAGGAACGAACACACCTCTCCCAACCGGCTCAATCACCTCGCAGAGCCAGAGTGTCAGTACGACACCGCCATTGCCAACACGAGTCTCGCGGATTCGAGTGATGGCGTCTGGTTGAACTGCCTTAGTAGTGCTTCGAAGATTTATTCCTGAGTACGGGATCACATGATGTCACCTGCATAAGCTGTTGAGTAGCCAGAAAACTGCGCTACAGATGCAAAATGGAAGCAGGAGGTGGTGGGCTTCAGCTTGGGCTGCCCATGTCAGCAATAAAACCACTGCTGTTCACATCACAAACACTCATTCAGTGCAGACGGTCTACCACTAATTCAGCAAATAATCTGTCAGTTTTCTAGCCTCACCAATTTTTCACTCCAGCAAAACACTTTCTCCAAGCGTCCCCTAACTCCTCAGGTTACGTGGGAATCTGTCATGTGGCACCCAACCCGAACGCTCTAGGTAGCCAATAACCGTATGCTCTTTAAACTGCATCAGCCACTGTCAGGCTGTGACCGAATCCAAGGACTCGCTCGGCTGCCTCACCAACTGAAGACTTCAGTGAGAACCATTTCATGCCACGACTGCTGCCTTCTTCGACTCGGGTCGCAGAGCAGCACTGGTTCCTGGGCCTCACTCCTGTTGGGTGGATCACCATGATTCTGCAAGTAGCAACGATTCGGATGTTCATAAAAATTTGCCTGTGCCGACTAGCATGACACATCACACATTAGTCGGTCAGCTACCATGAAACCTCGAGATGGTTACCCTGACTGCTAACAATGTGGCTGGTGACAACACGGTGACCACTTGAATACCATGTCAGCAGATGTTTGCGGTGATGTCGGATGCACGTACTGATTAGTCTGTCGGTCCTCCACCATAGTCGCATTCACAACCAAGCCCGCAGCCACCAACAAATGACTGCTCGCAGCAGCGACCAGTCCCACCATTCGCAACAGTCACCGCGGACTAGACCCCAGTCAGTAGCTGGCGAGTGCCTGCACCACGGAAGCTATAGAAAGGATACTCAACTACCTGTCCCTCCCTGCTAGCCGGCCATTTACTGGAAGCCACGCTGTTAGAGCAGTCGCGTAGTCATCGTGACGGAGTAATTGTGATAGTGAATCAGGACCTCCGGAAGCATTCCAATACAGAACACGAGTTTCCGACGGACAGGCAGGAGACGCGTCTACATGGCTCCGAGGAGGAGCGGGACGAATGTCCACTGACAAGCTATACTTGCTGTGGTCCAATAATGTTCGCCGAACCTTCGGCCATTGAATACCAGAGGCCCTTTCCCCAATGAACAGTAGAGCCCGCTTATTACTCATCCTCAACACTGCATCAGGCTCGCACACAGCACGCCATAGGAAGCGCACTTACGAGGTCTACTGGGCATATTGAGCTTGCTCCAGCTACTTACGCGACGTACTACCCACTCCCTAGTGCTGTAGATTGAGGGCTTCACTGCAAGGTGGTGTCCCTGGCTTACACGTGGCCACCGCCGACGCCGCTTCAGCAACGCAGGCTATCGTGCCAACTCTTCTCCTCCGTTGTGTAATCAAATCCTCAGCCAAAGTAGCCCCAAACACCAAAAAAGTATCATCGACCCCACATAACATTCAGTCAGCCATAAAGAAAGTCGTTGCGACAACACTCCGGTGTGCCCGTCCACAAGGTCATCCGGCCGTTTCACTGTAATGGGGCACTGTTCGGTCAACCTTCATGTCCAAAACCATTCACCGGCGGGCAGCGTACCTCTCGATCCCACAGCCTTCCAACCGCACCACTGGGTAGATGACACCAACACCAACAGCGCCCTCTTTCCAAGCAAACAAAGATGGAATTGCCGGGGTTGTTTGAGGTCAGCCTGCCTGTCAGAAGCCACCACTTAAGTCCATCCATTCGGCGTGGACTTGGTTCCACGAAGCATACCAACAGTAGCAGCAATAGCTGCTGCTGCTGTCATCCAACCATGTGTAATCCTCTTGCTGTTCCAACATCCACGACCATCCTAGATTCCAAATCCACCAACCATTCTTACCCAAATAAAATTCACGACCTTCCAGGAATTTGATCCATCGCCAATGCCACCAATTGGCCAACAACGCTGTTTGCCCCCTAAGTTGGAAAAGGTCACAAATCCGCTGCGCCTTCACAGACCCACCCGTGAAGAAGTCCACATTGACGACGTCTGGTAGAAACAACTGCCCAACTTCTCCCTCAACTCAGCTGCAAACTGCCAGGAAATTATTCCCCAGGCGGTGCCAACACCCCCGTCTACTGTCACCGACTCTCAAAATTCGGAGAATCAATCTTGCTTCCGCAGATCAGCTCAAGGCAAGCGACTACGGCTTACATTGCCGCCTCTCCGATTCACGAGGCGTTTATTCGGCCAAAGTTAGAAGACGCCTAGACTTGCAGGCACACAAACAACACTGCCGCAACCCACCAACCGACCCCCAGCAGAACGCAGTAGAGAAGCTAGCAGCTGCCAACTCCTTGGGGCTGGCCTTCCGACAACTGTTGCAGCACAGATCTTCCGAAGACGTACTACTATTTCCTGACCCTCGCCGGATGCTGAAGGCAGTAACAACCCTTCTCACACCAACTTCAACCTAAAAAAACGTGTTTGAATGCAGAGAAGACAATTTTTCCAAGAAAAATCCTTTACTGTTCCACGAGGGAAAATCCCTCTGACATAAGTCGTAACGCCAATATGCAGAACAGCACTCTTCCACAACTCCAGCGCAGTTGGATCAAGCGTAGATGTCAATATAGGAGACGACTGCTGGCAGCCATGGTGGCGGCGTTCAAGAATGCGTCACCACGGTGTACATATTTGGTCGTTGATGCAGTCACCTCCAGCTGCGGCTGCTGCTTCAAACCCAACTTGGTTGGGCCTCGTCAGAGATTCGCTGATACTCGGAAACTGCCTGAGAATAATATGGTAAAAGCCTCTGCAGCAATGCTGAGGCCAAAACGTACAGTCTGGTAGTAGTTCTGACATCTGGCCTAGAAGCCCTTCCTGATACCAGGCACGAGGGCGGAAGAGTGCCGGTCAACAGGAACGAACACACCTCTCCCAACCGGCTCAATCACCTCGCAGAGCCAGAGTGTCAGTACGACACCGCCATTGCCAGCACGAGTCTCGCGGATTCGAGTGATGGCGTCTGGTTGAACTGCCTTAGTAGTGCTTCGAAGATTTATTCCTGAGTACGGGATCACATGATGTCACCTGCATAAGCTGTTGAGTAGCCAGAAAACTGCGCTACAGATGCAAAATGGAAGCAGGAGGTGGTGGGCTTCAGCTTGGGCTGCCCATGTCAGCAATAAAACCACTGCTGTTCACATCACAAACACTCATTCAGTGCAGACGGTCTACCACTAATTCAGCAAATAATCTGTCAGTTTTCTAGCCTCACCAATTTTTCACTCCAGCAAAACACTTTCTCCAAGCGTCCCCTAACTCCTCAGGTTACGTGGGAATCTGTCATGTGGCACCCAACCCGAACGCTCTAGGTAGCCAATAACCGTATGCTCTTTAAACTGCATCAGCCACTGTCCGGCTGTGACCGAATCCAAGGACTCGCTCGGCTGCCTCACCAACTGAAGACTTCAGTGAGAACCATTTCATGCCACGACTGCTGCCTTCTTCGACTCGGGTCGCAGAGCAGCACTGGTTCCTGGGCCTCACTCCTGTTGGGTGGATCACCATGATTCTGCAAGTAGCAACGATTCGGATGTTCATAAAAATTTGCCTGTGCCGACTAGCATGACACATCACACATTAGTCGGTCAGCTACCATGAAACCTCGAGATGGTTACCCTGACTGCTAACAATGTGGCTGGTGACAACACGGTGACCACTTGAATACCATGTCAGCAGATGTTTGCGGTGATGTCGGATGCACGTACTGATTAGTCTGTCGGTCCTCCACCATAGTCGCATTCACAACCAAGCCCGCAGCCACCAACAAATGACTGCTCGCAGCAGCGACCAGTCCCACCATTCGCAACAGTCACCGCGGACTAGACCCCAGTCAGTAGCTGGCGAGTGCCTGAACCACGGAAGCTATAGAAAGGATAGTCAACTACCTGTCCCTCCCTGCTAGCCGGCCATTTACTGGAAGCCACGCTGTTAGAGCAATCGCGTAGTCATCGTGACGGAGTAATTGTGAGAGTGAATCAGGACCTCCGGAAGCATTCCAATACAGAACACGAGTTTCCGACGGACAGGCAGGAGACGCGTCTACACGGCTCCGAGGAGGAGCGGGACGAATGTCCACTGACAAGCTATACTTGCTGTGGTCCAATAATGTTCGCCGAACCTTCGGCCATTGAATACCAGAGGCCCTTTCTCCAATGAACAGTAGAGCCCGCTTATTACTCATCCTCAACACTGCATCAGGCTTGCACACAGCACGCCATAGGAAGCGCACTTACGAGGTCTACTGGGCATATTGAGCTTGCTCCAGCTACTTACTCGACGTACTACCCACTCCCTAGTGCGTTAGATTGAGGGCTTCACTGCAAGGTGGTGTCCCTGGCTTACGCGTGGCCACCGCCGACGCCGCTTCAGCAACGCAGGCTATCGTGCCAACTCTTCTCCTCCGTTGTGTAATCAAATCCTCAGCCAAAGTAGCCCCAAACACCAAAAAAGTATCATCGGCCCCACATAACATTCAGTCAGCCATAAAGAAAGTCGTTGCGACAACACTCCGGTGTGCCCGTCCACAAGGTCATCCGGCCGTTTCACTGTAATGGGGCACTGTTCGGTGAACCTTCATGTCCAAAACCATTCACCGGCGAGCAGCGTACCTCTCGGTCCCACAGCCTTCCAACCGCACCACCGGGTAGATGACACCAACACCAACAGCGCCCTCTTTCCAAGCAAACAAAGATGGAATGGCCGGGGTTGTTTGAGGTCAGCCTGCCTGTCAGAAGCCACCACTTAAGTCCATCCATTCGGCGTGGACTTGGTTCCACGAAGCATACCAACAGTAGCAGCAATAGCTGCTGCTGCTGTCATCCAACCATGTGTAATCCTCTTGCTGTTCCAACATCCACGACCATCCTAGATTCCAAATCCACCAACCATTCTTACCCAAATAAAATTCACGACCTTCCAGGAATTTGATCCATCGCCAATGCCACCAATTGGCCAACAACGCTGTTTGCCCCCTAAGTTGGAAACGGTCACAAATCCGCTGCGCCTTCACAGACCCACCCGTGAAGAAGTCTACATTGAATTTTCTGGGACGTGCGAAATTTAGAAGACCCGGCTGAAGTCTATTTAGTTACTACCAGACCAACAAAAAATCCTGCATAGTAGGAAGGACCATCAACAATCCAGACGGATACGCGGAACTGGACGGATGAGCATACAAGACAATCCTCACACCACCGTATTTTGTTGACGATACCGAGTTAGCTTCACCTTTAACATCAGCGAAAGACGAGTCGTGAAGGGGCCTTCTTTTATGTCACCGTTTTGCTTAAAAACGTGATGGGATCGTCAACGGAGGAGACATCTGCCCAGATAGCATTTGCATGTATGTGGCATTCTTCGGATTCCAGACTCGCTAACGCCCGTTTGATTTAGCTAATCGGTCTTTCGTTGAGTGAAGGAGAGCAGTTCGCAGGACGGTGCGGTCGTTTAGTAATGTAAAATGCATAAATAAAAAGTGAAAACCTAGATAGAAAAACAAAAACACGGTTAGATTTACCCATTCTGATTCCGCTTCAGCACTGTTGGCCGGCGAGCCGGAGAGAGAACAGTTGCCGTCAGCGGCGGCGCTGCTGTACGACCACAGAAAAATGTGATTACTATGAGTGCTACATGCTCTAACAACAGAACGTCTCAAGTCTATACCCTATGCACTTTTAAACCACGAGGAAAAGTAATGACACTTCCTAAGCACTATCAACTTCACAAATAATGGAGCCTCCTGTTCATTGCCCGTATCTTTGTGAAGATCCAAATTCTGTATGATAATCGAAGACTTGGTTTTACTGAAACAAACCACTAGTAAAGTGACACTTGAAAACACAATCCGCGTGGAAACGGTCAGATAACACCCTCCCAATGAGCTATCACTTGAGTAGGTGTCATATTCTTCAGCACACAAGGCGGTAGTTTTCTAAACAGCTTATCCATAGACATGTTACTGCAGGTTCAAATGGTAGTAATAAATGTGGTTAGACAAGAATATTAGTAACATTGTTTTAACTAACTTCGACAGCCATAGGCCCTTAGTACCTACTTTGGTAATGACCGTTGCTAAGGCGCGATATTTAGTACGAGAAAAGATAACTCTCACGTAAGCACGATGACATAGGACGCTTCACAGGAACCGCCAGAGTAGTAACTTGAAAGAAATTTTTGACACACCATCTGTGGCTCTTCCCTATATATAAAAATCAATAACACCCCACCCGATGAAGAAAAGAATGTAAAATGCTTAAGAATGTAATATATATGTACAAATAAACCTTACCAATGATATTTACATTGTACACGGCTGTTACTCAATGGCCCGAGCGAAGATGAGAGTCGGACATCAGAAAACAGTGGCGCAATCAGTCTGCCGAAGATGAACCGACTTCCATACTGCCCGGCACTCTTTGGGTTATAAATAGATAGGTCAGTAAAAACCAAAAAGGCAATCTGTAGAACATAGTCAATCAGACATCGCTACGAGACGGCTAACTGCGAGCCAGACCGATTCTGGCCTAAAGGATAAAAGTACTCAGCGGCTAGAGCCAGGGTTTCAAGGGGAGAAAGGCCATTACAAGGGGGACATTGGGGAACTTCTGTCAAACTTCCGACCGTCTGAAAATCACTCTCTTCATCCCATGAAAAACTATTTCTGTCCTCTTCTTCCCTCTCATCGGTCCAACTAGACTTCCGAGGCTTCTTATGCATAGACATCCATTTGTTCAAAGATCGACACAAGAGGTGGCGGTTTAATAACTTGCCTGGTGCGTGTTCCTCGAGAGACGCGAGCTTCTGTCGTCCTGAACGCACCAGTTTTCGAAGAATCTGCTTGTTACGCATCAGCCAAGAAGACAGGAGATGAGGAAGGAAACCACTAGAGGAAATGAAACCGGATATTATATAATGGCACGACAAAACAAACTGCTGTCGATTAAAACAAGTTTTTTAAAGATCACAAATGACTTTTGGGAGATCTAAAGATAATGCAAGTTAACATCCTTAAGGAAGGCCGATGCGAACCTACAGTTTTGGGGATAATAACACGCATTACCCTATGGTCTTCATTTTTCGTCGTATCTATTTGCGTATCGATTGTTGTTGTTCTTGTTCTTGTAAAAGGTTAGAAAATCACCATGGAAGGATTTACGAGACCAGCCAGTTTTTATGGGAAAGGGAAAAGTATGAGTACAGACCGATGACAGTAAGCGATTTATGCACCTCCTACAGCTGGGGGCGTGTGATTATGTACGTATAAAAAGGCTGTTAATTTAGATAAATTGGGGGTTTGGCAGAGGCGTGCTAGGGAAATAAGGAAGAGGACGCTGAGCAGCGCATGCAGGTAGTCGGTTTTTGGCTATGGTTTACACGGGGCTTGTGCCAATTTTCCAAAAAGGTGTACTGGTCTGATGAAAGTTTATCAGAAACGAGCGCATGATCCTCAAATGCTACTGAGAATATTCCTAGAGATATATTTGTTATACATTTTTTCCTGTAGATCTTCCTTTTTTCTTTAACTGCATGTTTAATTCGCTTGTATAGCAGGTAGGATGAGAAGTCCTTTTTTACCTTCGCTGGACAATAGCGCTCAAGAGTCCTGGTGAAATCCTCTTAAATATATCTCCAGTAATCCCCGTTGAATAAATAGTCTCAATTCATGGATATCCGTACGTTCTTCGTCGTTTTAAAAGTTGATTTTCATTTTGAACCAACCGATTGTACTGAGGACAATGACAGCCACCTCAATAACGCCAAAACCATCAGGGAACAAATTGCTCAAAGAGAAGTCAGAACTCAGTCCGTAACGCCCAGGGTTACTGCAGAAACCAGAGTTACTGAAAATCATCAAGAAACGGAAAATGCATATGAGATTGACTTCAGAGGAGACGCAGTAAGGCCTATAAAATTTACAAACGCTACAGGAAATTTGGTTGGCGCAAAATTGAAGTGCTTGTGTACAAATGCCCAAAGTTTTTAATCGAAACTTGACGAGTTAACAATTTGCCTTGCTGAAGTTTCTCCGGATTTGATAGCAGTAACAGAAACCTGGCCGTCGGGCAATATTCGAGATAGCGTAATAAAATTTTCGGGATACTAAATATATCGGTGGAACAGAGAAAACTGACATGGTGGTGGAATAATTGTGACTGTGACAGAGGTGCTAATAGTGTCCGACAAGACGATCAAGTTTGCGTGCAGCACGGAAGCCATATGGTTGACCATCAAGGCTCTTGGCTCTCAATGTCTGGATGTCCTCACTGTCTATCGTCCACCTGGGATAGACCAAGTCGCAGACACCCTTGTTGTTGAAACAATTAGAAAATTTATACAGTTGACCTAATGTCATGATTATGGAATCGACTGGAGCACTGTTCAATCATCATGGCCGAAATCGACTTTAAACTTTTTCTGCAAAAGACCTTGAAGGCACTTCTCACACAACAAGTCTGAAAGAGCTCGCGAATCATCTTTCCGCAACTCTATCAGTGCTCTTTCAAAAGTCATTTGACTTGGGAATACTTCCTATCGATTGGAAGCTAACACATATAACTACCTTGTACAAAAGCGGTAGTCGGGCGTCAGTGACACACTACAGGCCCATAAGCTTGGTCAATCATCCTTGGCAAGATTATGGAAAGGATCAGTCAGAGCTAATTGGTGAAATTCATAGAGACACATAATTTGTCAATCTGTCAACATGCGTTCAGAAAAGGAAGATCCTGCGCAACAAATTTGCTGCAATCGCTTCAGAGATGGACCCAAGCACTTGAAGATAGACACGCGGTTCACATCGCCTTCATTGACTTTCAAAAAACCTGCCGCACCAGAGACTGCGGCACAAGCTAGAAAGAATTGGAATCGGAGGTTACCTCCTCAGGTGGATCGAAAACTTCATCGTGAGTCGGTGGCAGGTTGCGTGCATCGGCTAAGAGAAGTCAAGTTCTGCTGCTGTCGAGAGTGGGGTTCTTTATGGTTCAGTACCATGCCCAATACTGTTTTTAATATACGTGGAAGATTTTGTCAGGAATCTGGACAGTGAATTAACAATTTTTTGCCGATGACATGATAATCTGGAATTTAATCCAGAGCCCTGGTGACGATGATAAACTACATATTAACCTAACTCGGTTGGAGGAGTGGTCGAATCATTGGAATTTGCGGTTCAATGTCGATAAGTGTACAATACTTCGCTTAGGCAACCAATCTGGATCTGCCGACAATAGAAGCTCCTTTTTCAATGGTGAAGCCTTTAAAGACGTGGAAACCAAAAAGAACCTTGGTGTGCTGACTACCACCACCTAAAAACCATCCTCTCATTGCTCTAAACTGGCGAAGAGCGCAATCACGGTGTTGCATGCTATCAGACGAGTCTTTTTAGATTTTGATGAAGATCTCTTCACAAAGACTTTTGAGGCATTAATAAGGCCGCATTTTGAATATTCTGTACATGACTGGAAACCCGGAGTACAGAGGCGAGCCACCAAAATAATCAGAAGACAAAGCTCCTTGCCATATCTAACCGCCTACTGAACCTTAATCTGTTCCCTTGGAGTTATAGGCCAATGCGTGGTGATCTCCTGCAGACATTCCGCATTGTGAAGAGATTGATTGTTGCCTGGAATTCTCGGACTTCTTTGAATTTGATTCCGCGACCCATCTCCGATGTTACCCATTGAAACTGCTCGTCCAGCAGGCGAGACTGTATGTGTGCAAGTTCTCCTTCTCTGTCAGAGTGGTTTAAACATGGGAGGCCCTGGCTGAAGACGTTTTGACGTCACCATCGCTGGAAAGCTTTTAAAGGATCCTTGGCAGTTTTATGTTCCAAAAAGAGCCAGAGCGATATAGAATTTATCTTAACCCTCGAGTGTCACGCACAACTTTTCATATTTTATGATTGCCTTTGAACTTTTGCCACCCAAATGGTTTTCCTGTACACTGCACTTAATTTTGCGTTACAAATACGGTACTCAAAGTCCCCTGCCGATTTCCATCAATAAATTTAATTGAATATATTTTGCTTGCTTTCTGTTGCCTTTTAATGTTGAAAATAGAGTGAGGTATCCCATAGTGGCGTAGCATGGTTACTCTAACCATACGGTGCATTGGAATACACTTCATCAATGTCACATAAGGCCTTCGTAAAAACTGGGTCCAAGTATTTCGCTCTCTGGTTCTCTCTAAATATCCTTGGTGAATTAACCTTCTGCGCTAGGGGTTGTGCAAGATTGAGGTCCATTGGCTTACAGTTAAATGCAGCTGGCACACCATCAACTGTCACCTTTACCAGTCTTTCACACGGGGGTAGCAATCTCCATAAATAAGTACCTCTTGGTTGTTAGCTAATTCCTTGAATAAATAGAGGATTGACTCACCAGCTGCACACGGAAGGCTTGGTGGTCTGTTTACCACCAGGAATTGAATGTTTGTGAACCGCAATTTTTTACGTTTATTCAGAGATTTACATACCAAGATATGTCGTTCGACTATCGAGAATCCTGTACTTGCTTATACGACCACGCCACAAACCTGTTTACTTTGGCTCGGAGGAGGAGCAGGAAGACTTTTCACTGACAACCTATACATACTCTGGTCTAAGAATGTTCGCCGAACCTTCCGCAATTTCATACCAGAGGCTTATTCTCCAATGAACAGTAGAGCTCGCTTATTACTCATCATCACCACTGCATCATGCTTGAACACAGCAAACCATGGGAAGCGCACGTACGAGGTTAATTGAGGATTTTGAGCACACCAACTTGCTACAGCTGCCTACTCGACGTTCTTCCCATCCCTTAGTGATTTGCATCTAGGGAATCACTGCAAGGAAGTGTATCTGGCTCATGCGTAGCCGCCACCTTCGTAACGTAGATTGTCGTGCCAACCCCTTTGCTCCGTCGCGTAGTCATATCGTCAGTCGATGAAACCTGAAACACCAAAAAGTATTATCGTTTCCACACAACATTCAATCAGGCACAAGGAAAGTCGTTGCGGTAACACTGGGGTGTGCACGTCCACAAGGTCATTCGGCCGTTTTTCTGTAATGGGGCACTGTTCGGTGCACCTTCATGTCCGAAACCATTCACTTGCTAGCAGCGTACCTCTCGATCCCGCAGCGTTCCAACCAAACTTCTGGGTAGATTATACCAACACCAATAGCTCCCTCTTTCGAAGCAACCAAAGACGGAATTGCAGGGGGTCTTTGAGGTCAGTCTGCCCGTCAGAAGCCACCAATTAAGTCAATATATTTTGCGTGGACTTGGTTCCACGAAGCTAACCAACAGCAGCAGCAACAGCCGCTGCTGCTGTCGCCCAACCATGTTTAATCCTTTTGCTGTTCCAACCTCCATGATCATCCTGGATTCCAAATCCACCGATCTTCGTACCCAACTAAAAATTCACGACCTCCCGGGAATTTTATCCATCACCAGTGCCATTATTTGACCAACAACGCTAAATGCGTCACCTCTGAAGCCCCCTATTGAAACTGTCACAGATCCGCTGCACCTTTAAAGACACACCCGCCAAGTAGTCCACATTAACAAAGTTTGGTAGAAACAACTGCCCAGCTGCTATTTGCCAGGAAATGATTCCTCAGACAGTGCCATCACCACCACTACCACCACCAACTACTGTCGCAGACTCTCGAAATGCTGATAATCTACCTTGCTTATGCAGATCAGCCGAAAACAAGTGACTATTGCTTACACTGCAACCTCTCGGACTCACGAGCCGTTGATTTGGCCAAAGTTAGAAGACGCCTAGACTTGCAGGCACACAAACAACACGGCCGCAACCCACCAACCGACCCCCAGCGGAACGCAGTATAGAAGCTAGCAGCCGCCACCTCCTTGGGGCTGGTCTTCCGACAACTGTTGCACCACAGATGTTCGGAAGACATAGTACGGCGTCCTGATCCTCACCGGATGCTGAAGGCAGTATCATCCCTTCTCAAACCATATTCAGCCTTGAAAACACGGCGTTGAATAAAATCAAGACTTTATTTTTTCAAGAAATACCCGTTCGTTTACGGGCCTCATTCGTCCTGTTTTGCCTTGCGGCTCACTCTCAAACCGACCACTTTCCCTACAGCGAATAGTATCATAGGCTGGTCATGATTGCCGGCAAAAACGAAGGAAAATGGAATGGCCATTTCTGGTTTATTGACCATCATCAGACAGTCATACCCAACATTAAGTTGCATCCACCTGAGGCTCCAACCGACGAACTGTTTATCAGAAGTCCAACGTTCTAACTATGAGCTACAGGTGGTGCACCACCCGGGGTGAAATATGACTGGTTGATGACGGCTGATAAGCCAGACACGGCCATTCCAGTCTCATTCGTCTTTTCTGGCAGTCATATTCTGCATCTGATAGTAGCTGCTGCGCGGCTGCTGACAGGACTCAATTTTGAGCCTCAAGGTAAAACGGGACGAGTAAGTTCCGTTAGCAATGGGCAAACGTTTGTCAACGAATGTTTTTCTCATTATCTTTAAGTTCAATCACTCCGCAGGTCTGACAACAATATTGCAGTGCACTTCCATCTTCCCCGGCTTGTGCTAATTTTGTGAACTTTCGAAAAATAACTATGAAAATTATCAATAAATTAAGCTAAAATGCTTTTGCTGAATTCGCCTTCACTGAAACGCAATTGCCAGACCGCCCTCTGCTGCGTGCGCTCGACTGGGAAATTGTCACAATTTAATTACAGAGACTCCTTTTTGAATACTTTTTTAGCGGTTTCTAGTGATTTTACCAGGTTTGTTGGAATTGTATTTAGCCTATTACTGGTGGATAGCACGAAAATGGCCTACAAATGCGTGTCCGTCTTAGTTACTGTGCCAACTGAGACCATTTTGGTCACTCTCATCTTCGCTGATCCGTGGTTAAAGTTAACTTGCCTCTCCGTTTCCTTTGCAGAAAATTGCCTAGGAGAAGGAAAGGCAACGGAGTCAAAAAAAACAAATGGCGGATGAAGGGCCTGTCCTTGTTTTAATATAATAATAGGTTTATTGCTATTGAACCTCTTTGACGCTATGAATCACCTTATAACACAAGAAAAAACCTAAACAACTCCTTCTTTCAGCTGCCACCTTTGGTTTGTTTTCGTGTTAGGCTTGGTTACCAGTGTGTGAAATAGGGATTTTGGCTTAAGTAAAAAACTGTCTTCAAAGGCACAGTTATAGTAAAATATGAGCATAAAGAACTTTAAAGCATTTAATTAATGTTTCGTATTAAGAATGTTTGGGTCACGAATTCATTTTTCGAGTGCTCATTTGACAGTGGTGGAATCAATCGCGGCTACTCGATTGTCCATTATATCTAATCAGATGCCAGTGCGTCCAAGCGCATCGTTCTGGTGTGTGGTTCAGCGATTAGTTAGGCTTAGTAGAACTGATCTCAAAAAAGGTAGACATAGGTTATGGGCATGAACCGTTTAACTGCAAGAAAATACAAAGCTACCAGCTAGTCATTATATTGTGTTTGATAATATGAGATTGGTTATCGACCAATCTCTATCAGAAAATAATTTATGAATGATTAATCTCTGAACGCTTATTGAGGATATATACCCTCAAAATAATAGTAATTTTGCTCAAATAATCGCTACTGTCGGGATAATTGCTGAAACAATGTTTCGTATCCACTGAGTCGAGTCGTGCAAATGAAGAGCATAAAATAGAGCGTGTCTATATACAGCAGACAATAATGGGTTTAGTCGAGGCATGTTGGTATTTATTGATGAACGTAGTTTTAGCCTTAAAAAGGTTAACTTACGGCTATCATAAGAGAGGAAAACGGAAATTTATAATCTTTGGACGTTTATGAATTGATGTTAATATTCTTTACTGATATTATTTTTAGTTTTTGACTGGAAGAGATAAAATATTTATGATTATGGTACCTTTATACATTTATTGCGGTTAAACAATATGAAAAATAAAAAAAATCCTTAAATTTGTTTCTAACCTGGTTTCGATCATGGGAATGATGTATTGGAATCTATATATGTTTATTTGAGTTATGATAGTACCTTTACCTGACATTACTTTAATGTCAGTCAACATATGACTATGATAAGAAACGAAAAACGGAAATTTATTATCATGAGACGTTTATGCAGTTATATCAATATTTATTGATGAAATTAAGTTAAGTGTCTGGTAGGTCAACTGATGGCTGTGATAAGAAAGCAACAAGTTAACTATTTATGATTATGCTGCATTAATGCATTTATCGTGCTTATGCGAGTTGCAAAAAAATGTTTGCTTCTAAGATTATGTCGATCCGGTAATTGTTGGCAGCAGATATCCATATATCAATTTATAACATCAACACACAGCTGAGACGAACCATATTCCCAGGATCAAAAGTGTAACACACTTTATGTGATTCATGCCGTCCGGCTGAAGTACATACTATTGCAAATAACTCGAAGCTTTTTCCGATTCTGTCAGGAAACTCTCCCTTAGCGAATATATGCGCTGAAAGCGAAACATTAAATGCTAGACGCTTGAGATACACGTACAAAAACGAAACTGGAATGTTCATATATTTTTACTACTGCTAGCCGCTGTGCAGATGCTGGCTGGGCTCGAGAGTGAGTCCCAAGGCAGAAGGGGACGTGTGAGTTCCGCTAGCGATCGGTAAGCGTTGATCAACGAATATCAATATTCCCAATCGAAACCGGCAACAAAACGAGCGCATCGCGCAGTGATTTAGAGCGTTGGACTTCTAACTAAACGGGTCGCGAGTTCAAGCCTCGAGTGGTGCACCACCTGTTGTTTGGTATGGCTGACTGACGGCGGTTACTAAGTCAGAAATGGTCACTCCAGTCTCTCTTGCCTTTGCCACTTATGTTATTATGTTTTCTCCGAAGCCTCAAAGATGAAAGCCTGCTTCGAACTTTTCCTGGATTTGTGGACCCAATTGTGAAAAACATGGCGGGCTTGATGGGATTCGAATACACGACCGCAAGAGGAAGGCTTTAGTTCAGACATCGTTCTAACGAACACAACTTGGGTCAAGCTAACTGTATTGGAATTGGTAGATTTCATACGCTGCAGTAGGCTGGGTGGGTGAGCTGACCCAACCAGTTCTAAACTCACGGCTCCTGATTGGGCGTCGTAGCTCAGTTGGCTAGAGCGTTGGCTTTAATAAAGCCTTCCCCTTGCTGGTGTGGGTTCAAATCCCACCTAGGCTGCCGAGTTTTTTCCAACTGTGTCAACTGAACTCTGAGAATATCTGTGGTATCACCCATAAAGCATAATACAATTTATTTTCGTGGAGAAACGCATTGTTTTACTGCTGTCGTTGACTAATGGCTAGAGTGTTGGCTACCATGCAACCGTATGCGCTGAATGTGAATAATAAGTTAATTTTTTCAGTCTATTCAGGGGAAGATAGGCAAAACGCCTTTGAACTGCCTATTTGCTACAGGATGGCTAAAAAGGCACTGATACATCAGGAAAATTCAAAAAAATTAGTTTACATAAAAGCGTGCAGAAAATAGGCAGCCATCAGCTTATCAAAAAAAGTAAACAAAAAGTGTAGTTAAATATGGTGGATAACAAGAATCTCGTGAGTGAGGCGTATGGGATAAGTTTGAGATAATAATAAATTATATAAAAATGGTACTGAAATATAGGAAGTAGTATAATACTTATAAGAAGACGATTCAACTGGGACATGATTAAGTAGATCTGGTGGTATTATAGTTGGCATTGCTATACTGGTCCAGTTTTTTCTTAAAAAGCTCAACGGAAGTATCCATAACAAAATTCAGGGGCAGAGCATTTCAAGCGTTGACCACCCTTTTGCAGAAAAAGAACTTTCGTGTGTCCAGTCTGGCCCCAGTAACATGTAGTTTGAGAGGATGACCTCTCAAGTTCATGGTTGTTGCTAACTGGAAGAAGTCCACAGGTACGAGGCAGCAGCCCTGACGGCACATGATACGGAATTTTTGTACCAGGTCACCTCGTAGCTGCCTGTAACTCAAGGCAAAGAGATCATGATTAGCTAATCGGGTTTCATAGGGTAATGAGCCCTGTCCAGTCAAAAGTTTTGTTGCACGCCTTTGAACCTTTTCGAGGATATTGACGTACTTCGCGGTCCAGGATCTCCAAGCTTGGATAGTGCACTCCAGTTGTGGACGCACAAAAGCTTGAAGGACTTTGGCAAAGTAGTCTTCATCAAAGGCAGAACGATGGAAGCCAGCTCTGTGAACTATTTGACAAAGTTGCAGACACTCAATTTAATATCAAAATAATCGTAGGCAATTTTAATGTGCCAGACATTGACGGGCAGGCAAATTCCTCTCCATCTAAGCATCAGAAATTGGTCAATACTTTTAAATTTTCAAACATGTCCCGACTGGTCAGATCAGGTTCTAGAAATGACAACATTTTAGATTAAATTTTTACAAATGATGTCCACCCTCTATGAATTTCCATCGTGATCTATTCACAAGTGATCACGCAATAATTCACTGTTGTCTTCCAGTCCCCCTTCTTACGAAGCCTGGGGTTAACTGCAGTAACCTCGAATTTGCTAACACAAACCATGAAATAATAAATAATTTTGTAAGCACTCTAGATTGGCATAGCATATTCTCAATCAACGATCCAAACCTTTTCCGTGAGCTATTGCAGAGCCTCACAGAAAAAATTAAGGCTTTTACCCCGTTTAAGATTTTTAATTCAAATACAGCTTTTTCTACTGTTCCGCATTGTATCCAGAACAAACTTAAAAAATTACGAAAGCAACCTAAAGTGTCATCTAAAAGCTCTTTGTCAGTTCATTTAAGGATTGCACAAATATTTGAATCAGCATCGAAAATTAGGCTCTCGAGAGATAAGCGTAGGGAGTCTCCGGCACTAAGTGATGCCAAATCATCCAAATCTGTTGCTCAAATCTTCCATGTTCGGTCATCGGCTAAGCGTCTGAATGTAACTCCACCATTACTCGACTGTATCAAAAAAATTGTTACAGACGATTTGGGCAAAGCAGAATGGTTAAATTCGTTTTTTTGCCAACCACTTTACCACTGAAACTAGCCCCACTCCCACAATTCCTCTGCTTTCAAATTCACTTCTAACAACCATTAATTTTTCGCCTTCACGTATTTAAAAAGAAAAAGCTCACCTAAAAAATTCACATTCCGTTGAAAATGATCACATTCCAAACTTACTTATTAAACAGTTAAGGGATTTTCCACCTTTACTAAGCACGTTATTCTCACTATTTCTTGAAAATGGTTTCTTCCCCGATTATTGGTAAACTTATATTATAATACCAGTTTTTAAATCTGGTTCCCGCTCGGACATTCATAACTATCGCGGTGTTCATAAAACGCCCTCTCTTGCAAAACTCTTCGAAAAACTATTTGCAAAACAAATCACGGATGTTTGCATAAGCAATCAAATTATCAACTTTTCCCAACACGGCTCTTTGCTTGTCAAAGACCAGTATGATCTCTACCGTCAAGGCCGCATTAGCAAGCGTGCTGGTGGTTGTCTTCTCTATATTAAAGCTTCATTTAACACTTCCCATTTGATCTAGATGTTACATCATTCTCTGGTAATTACTGCTTCGCATCCATTATCCTGTCACCCCAGCAAAAGGCGATTCTCGGATGTATTAACAACCCGCCTAATTCATCATCCGATGATGATGCAAAATTTTGTGAAATTTTTAAATTGATTTCGGAGTCCAATTGTAACATTAAAATAATCGCTGGGGATTTAAATTTTCCTGAACTTGACTGGATTTCAAACTTTTGTCCGCCCAGATTTCAGCATTTCCTCGATACCATTAATTTTTCTAATTGGTCCCAGCTTGTCCGTTCTTCAACGTGAGACAAGCATATTTTAGACCTGATTTTCACAAACGACATGCTACCCTCTTCGTTGATTTTAATCAGGGCCTCTTCCAAAGTGACCATACACTAATTCACTGTTGCCTTCCGATTGTTTCATCGAAAAAGGCTAGTGCCATTCGTACCTATCATGCTTTTGACCTCACAGATATGAGCTTAATTAGTAACTTTTTGGACTCATTGGACTGGCAGCATCTCTCCTCCATGAACGACGCAGCAAGTCCTTGTGACTTCATGTCAGTCCTTTCAAATAACATCCTGGAGCTTGTGCCAACCAAAATAGTCAAGCCCTACGTCACGGAATCCACCATTCCTCACTTTCTTTTGCCAAGACTAAAGAAATTGAGGAAGCAGTTGAAAGATCAAAATACTAGTTCGTTATCTGTACATCTAAGGATCGCAGAGATTGTTGAATTAGCCTCTAAGATTCGTCTTGCACGTGACAGACAGAGGGAATCTTGCGCACTCAGTGAGCCAAACTCTGCACAATCTGTTGCTCAACTGTTCCGCCGTCGATCCTCCTTTAAACGAGGTTATGAAATTCCTCCATTACTAAACGAAGACAAGAACTTCGTTCTCGAAGACTTTGACAAGGCAGAACTGTTTAGTGCGTTCTTCGCAAATCATCTAACGATGGAATCTGAACCGGTTCCGACGTTTCAGGCATCCTCATTGAATGTTATCAGCACTATTGATTTCTCCATAGAACTAATTCGTAAGCAAATAATTCGTCTAAAAAACTCGCATTCTTCGGGGACTGACGGTATTCCAAACTCAGTTATTAAGAGAGTGCCGAGCTTCCCCCGATTGCTTAGCCATATATTCTCAGTTTATCTTCTATACGGATTCTTTCCTGACTCATGGAAGACATATATTATTCTTCCTGCCTTCAAGTCGGGATCTCTTTCAGACGTAAATAGTTATCGAGGCGTTCACAAAACCCCGGCTCTAGCAAAACTTCTTGAAAAAATTATTTTTAATCAAATTCTCGACTTTTGCCTAGAAAATAAGCAAGATGGTTTTCTACCTGGGAGATCATGCGAAGTGTGTCACTTAGCTTTTCTTAACCTCGTCACTTCCCTTCGTAATGAGCAGCAGTCAGTGGTTGTGATCTACTTTGACCTGAGCAAAGCCTTTGACAAGGTAACGCACAGACGTCTTCTGGTGAAACTGGAAGCCCTCGGCACCCGGCCTCCACTCCTTGACTTCATTGGTTCCTACTTGTCTAACCGCAGCCAGAAGGTCTCAGTAGGTAATAGCTATTCAAGGCCTCAGCCGATCACGAGTGGCGTTTTTCAAGGCACGGTTCTAGGTCCCCTTCTCTTCCTTCTGTACATAAACGAAATTTCAACTTTACTCACAAATTCACAAAATGTCGTTTACGCTGACGATCTCAAGTGCATTTATTCATTTTTTAAAGACACTGCCAATAGTTACGTTGATAAAATCAACACTGATTTACTTATGCTCTCACGTTGGAGCTGTACTTGGCAGATGGAATTTTCTCCATCCAAGAGCAGTTTCATGTGTTTTGGCCCCGTCAAGCTTCCTGGACCCCTAGTATTTCAAAATAGTACACTTTTAGAACGATCAACCATAAAAGACTTAGTTCTAAGTTATACAAATAAGCTAGCATTATCGCCTCATGCAGATCGAATTTCTGCAAAGGCTGCACAGATATGTGGTTTTATATCACATAATTTCTTCCTTCCGGAAATGAAGTTAAACCTATACCGCATGTTTGTTCTTCCTATCCTAGAATACTGCTGTCCCTCTTTGGGCTGATGAACGCCTCTGACCGCAGTAAGATTGAAAAAGTTCAGAGGGTTTTTACTCGAAGACTATTTTCTCTTCCTGGATCCAGTATCTCTTATACGGATAGATGCCAGTAAGCAAACGTTAAATTTATGTGGGTTATAAGACTCGAAGCCGGTCTCTGCTACCTGTTTCGCGGTAACTCTAGTCCAAATCTCGCACGCATTAACGCTCTCACTCCGGTAGATCGACCCTATGCCACTCATAATTCTTCCATGATCATTTCACTACCCCGTAGCTCCACAATTAACCGGTCTCAGTTTTTTGCCTCTAAATATGCTTTTATATGGAATGATCTTCCACTGAAAATTAGGTTGTCGTCTACATTAGCTATTTTCAAAACCAAATTACGCAAACATTTAACTTCGGAAGATATATAGTCCTTATTGTCTGTTTCCTTCCCAAACTCGCAACGTTTGGATTTCGAAAAGGGTCCTCCTGGTATTTGAGGCAGCTCCCTTGATATTATTTTGGTCTCTTATTATATTTCCATCATCCCTGCAGAGTCAATCTTTGCATTCACTTTTTCTTCCCCCGTCCTTTAAACTAGCATTGCCAACTCTTGACAACCTTGATACTTTCCTCCGAATTTTGCAACCCCTGACGATAGTCTCCAGGTTCTGTTGATGATCAAGGTGGGTTCTGATGGTTTCTGCCTCTTTGGTGATGGACTATGCAGTCAGCAAGGTCGCATCTCGATGATGATCTCGTGACCTCTACTGTCCCTCTTCGTTTTGACCCCATGTTGTCTACGATGAGTTCGTCCTCTCTCACCTCCACTGGTGTTTATAAACAGTAGCTCTGACTGCTATATTATCTCTCACCCGACAAGGAGCGTTCCGAACCCTCATACGTTGTCAGCAACATCACAATACTATCCCATTGCATTTAGCTATTAATGTTTTAGTGAAGCAGTTTTTTTCTCCTATTTTTTTAAAAATTGGCGGCTCGCCGAACTCCGCCTCCGATTTAACCCTAGGAGTTTTTTTACTGCTTCTTTTTCAGTTCACCGTATATGCCAAAGATTGTTGACTTTTGTTTTAAAAATGGCAAATAGTTTTGAATTGGATATGTTTACCATACTACTCATTTCTGCTGTTCATATGGATGCTCACATAGTGCAGCAATTATCCACTTTGTATTTATTTAAACCACGGTACTAAATTTGTAATGATGGGGACACTCTGGGCCTTAAATATACAATTTATTTATTTATTTACCGGACCGCTCTTGTGAAACCTGCCACATGTCTTTTCTAAATCTACTAACCTCTCTTCGTAATGACCATCTCTCTGTGGCAGTTATCTATTTTGATCTTAGTGAGGCATTCGATAAAGTGCCTCATAAACTAATTCTAGCTAAACTAGAAGCTATAGGATTTCGTAGTCCCCTTATCGACTTTATTAGATCATACCTGAATGATCGAAAACAAAAAGTTTTAGTAGGGTGCTCATACTCAAGCGCTACCCCGATTGTTAATCGTGTCCTTCTAGGTACCGTATTAGGTGCTTTGTTGTTCTTACTGTATATAAATGATATTTCATCGATAGTTTAACATTCTCAATCTCTTATTTATGCTAATGACTTCAAATGCGTGTATTCCTTCTCTACCTCTACGACCGAACGATGCCTAGAACAAATTCATTCAGACTTAAACGCTCTTTCGGTCTGGAGCTCCACATGGCTAATGGAGTTCTCACCTACGAAGTGTCGCTTCATGAGTTTTGGGCCTGTAAGGCTGCCGCAACCTCTTATTTTTGAAGGTTGCCCTATGATTGAATGTTCCTCCATTAAGAACTTGGGCTTAAGCTACACCAATAAATTAGATCTTTCGCCTCATGCCGATAGAATTACGGCCAAAGCTGCTCAGATTTGCAGCTTTATTTCTTATAACCTCTACCTTCCTGAAATTAAATTAAGACTTTATCGTATGTTTGTTCTTCCTATTCTTGAATTTTGCTGTCCTTTCTTCGTTTTAATGAACGAATCTAGCCTTTAAAAAATTTAAAATGTCCAAAAACATTTCACAAAAAACTCCTATTTCCGACTCTTTCAACTACTTCCTACTCAACAAGATGCCAGCTAACGAAGCTAAAATTTCTTTGGGTCAGGAGACTTGAAGCAGGCTTTTGTCACCTTTTCAGACTAAATATTAGTTCAACTCTCCCCAAGCTTTCTGTCATTACCCCCGTTAGTCTTCCTTTTAATCTAAGAAATTGTACACTAATTATACCTCTCCCTGCATCCTCCACGTGAAAACGCTCTCGCTTCTTTGCTTCTAGTTATAAATTACTTTGGGATAACTTGCCAATTGAAATAAGGTCGTTAACTGTATTCTATCTATCTGCATTCAAGCCAAGACTGTACATTTATCTTAACACTGATTCTATTAACCTTTTATTTTCCACATCTTTTCCCATGACTCGGAGAAAGGACCATCGGAAATTTAATTGGCCCTTTTGAAATTATATTTTCGCTACCTCGAGTCGCCCATGAACTATGATGTCTCCTTATATCACCAGTCATCCAAACGATGACGTCATTTGGACGTACAAATTTGGTGGTCCACAGTCTAAAATGCTACCATTTCTTTGGATACTTACCATCATCAGAATTCAATTCTGGATCCTAAGATGCTGAGGACTTCAGTTCATTGACGCATTTTCGTGAGATTTTGCTTCATACACCTAAGTGATCAAGAACGAATCATCTCGACGTTTCATTATCTTATTCTGAAATGCTACTGCAGTATAACCATACTCTACCATCTGAACATTTTTTCCTAAGCAGTTGTGTTCTCCTACCTTCTTTTAAAAATTAAGGCCTTTTGAACTCTGCATCCATTTTTTAAGTAGGAATTTTTTTCACTGCCTATATTTTTCTAGTTAACCACTAATTTCAAAACATCGCTCACTGTTGACAAAGCAGGACATGTTATGTATTTGTACATTTTATCTGCACATATTGTCATAAATTTATTTCGTTACTAATGTTTGCTTAGACAGTGCCTTGCCAGTGCTAACCAAATATAAATTCTAAATAAATTCTAAATAAATAAAAAGCCCGCTTGACAAGGTACAGAGGTGACATTTCAGACTTGGCTACATTTGAACAATGCAGCTAAAGTTTAAGCGAGGTCGTGATCCACACTCCACACGTCCTTCTGCGCATCAACTTCTTGCAATGGTATACCATTCAGGCAGTGATCTATGAGGTTCGGAGTGCTAGTTCTACCAACTCACAGAATAGTGCATTTTATCTCGTTGAACGGCAAAAGCCAGTCCTTCGATCATTGTTGAAGTTGGTTTAGGTCTTCCTACAAATGCTTTACGTTAGTTGCAGTTTGGATGACCCTCCATAGCCTAATATAGCAAACATGGCAAAATTAAAATCCAGTTCACGGACGCAGTCATAGTAGTATGTATTTGTATATTACTTTGTGATGCCTGTTGAAATATATCCTTTCCTGTACTCAGTTGATGGCGAGTCGAGTCATCTTAAAATTTTATGCTAAAAGAAATTTTATTTTTTCGAGTTTAAGAAAGTTCCAATTATGAGATCTCTTAAGACTGTTTAATTTTTATTCAAAGGACATAGCTTCTGCTCGTTTAGAAATGCCCTCCATGAAGTATACAATATAGCCCACATCCGTTGCAGGTTTTATGGGAAATTAGCTGTTATCATCTTAATTTAATCGATGAATGTATGATTTTTTCTACACGGGCAGTATACAGCCTTTAGACTGCAAGCTTTCAATGCAAATGCAACGAAAGATCGGGTTTTAATTTATTGGGAATTCGAAAACCTTTTAAGATTTAAACATACCCCTCGTTTGACTATCGAGTATGAACAAGACGCGATTTCCAAACAAATTAGCTTAAGCGAGACGAATTTTGTTAACTCTGTCTAAAAATATATTTCAATCTATAAGGACAGCCAAAAGTAATATAAATCTAAAGTGATAAGTCATTTTTACCGAGTGTGTTTTTGCAGAGGACTAGAAGTAAAGGGCTGCAGAAATTGGCATCCTTGTGGCCCTGAAATAACTTGGGATTACGCTACAAGTTTATTTATATTTCAATACCTTACTTAAGTACTCTCTCTTCATCAAAATGCCTTTCAGGATGCCGTTTAACATTTCATGAGGTGAAGCACTTACTGTAATTTCGAAGGGCCTCCCTCCCCCTAGGATGCGTTTGACCACTTGTCTTTTTTATGCGTTCCTGTGTTACATTATGCTTTGTTACCCTGCGATGTAAATTTTGTCCCTTTGACGGAAAATTATAGTTGATGAGCGCCGTGCAATAGTCTTACAGCCACGGATTGACAGGAAAACCTGGAAATGCCATGTGAGGAGCATGAGTGTCATCGGTGATTAGAGTACCGCAGAAAATTGTAAGGTCTCCTGTGGAAATTTGCGCTGTAAAAAATGTGATCTACACATGATGGAGGTGCAACCTATACAGAACCTGAAGCCATGTGTTTTGTTTAAATTCTCATAAAACCTTCGTATATTTAAAAGGGAATTTTTAAGACTTTCTGAAAAACATAGAATTCCCACAGCAAAAAATGACTGACTGTTATGTTCAGACCTATGTGAAGACGTTTCAGATCTCCTTGTAGGAAAATGTATTACGTATGAATTCAAACGTCAACTGCTGAAAGGCCTTTGAAACAATGATATCAATAAATTGCAAACCATTTGAAGCGACGGAAACATGAAGACGGAACTGCTAATGATCTTTGGAAATCAAGTGAAAAGAATTCAAATTCACTGACCAACCATCTTTCAGCACCCTGGGGTTGTTTTGAACTTATGCCCTAGACACTTACCACTTGTCGATGACGGCAAGATGTCTGCCTAATGCCACACTTCTCACGCACGATAGAGACAGAGAGAGAGCTACGCTTTATTTTTAAAGTAAAATTCCAAAAATTTCAGCAAAAAAGGTTCTTTATTCACCGTGAAGAATCGTCATTGAATGCTCCCGGCTCCAGGTATACTCTTACAAGCAATGTCTCCATCATTACCGTCGATACGATAGTGCAAAAATATTTTACGTGTTTGACTCAGTATCTAGCTTTCTTTACAAAAAACCTCTTCCCTTTGATATCCACCGTAAAACGCGTGGGTTTGAGCTGTTTTTCACATAGTTTGCTTTACTGCATTTCAACCACATCATTCACCGCCAGTCTATTGTCCAGTCGCGCTTCGTGTAAAGAGCGCCCTTTGAGCGCCACAGTCACCAGCCAGGATAAGAATCACATGAGAGATGAAGTTCGTACGCAACCCGGAAACTTTGTTTCTGGCAGTAGTGACTATTGGAACGACCATGGTGTATTCTGACGATATCAATAATGCCTGAAATCGAGAAAAAGTGTCATACATAGTCTGTAGTTTCAGGTGCCTTTATCTTTGCTCCGGAAATAGTTCAGGTTTCTTTCGGTCCTTGGAGTGTTATTGCATTTTGTCCCATAATGGCCTAGGTTGTAGAGGTTTCGGTCCAAAGCGGGGGATTAGACCAAGTCATGGTACGCGTTTAGTGGGTTTTTGAATCTGAAGGAGATAATGACTACTGCCGTAAAGGTGTATAGCAAAGTAAAATTATCAAGTCATGTGTCCAAGTGTGTCCTGAAGACCTGTTGTTGTCTGAGCTCTCGTGGAAAGGGGAAGTCAATCGAATCGTTGCAGGTGAGATAATCTAGGTAGTTGGAAGTAGCTTTGAATCGGGCGTATTTGTAATGCATTTGAGTGACACATTGAGCCTTTTGAACCTCAAAGCAGAATAATTAGGCAATGCAGTGATGACGGTGGCTGGCAGCGCACGAAGACAGGCCCACCCTTCAGGAGGTCCAGCATTTAAGATAAACCTCTCAGCGTACACGAGATATCCTCCAAAGTCTCATCTGTGGATTGGGATGGGTGGCGCACTGTTCAGATCTTCAAGCTGATCCTCATTTTTGGAGTGGCTCTATTGTCACCGTCAAAGACAAACTGCGAGATAATTCGTATGAGAACATGATTTCGCTGAACTCCATCTCCAGTATCCTCCTATCCATGTTGGCGATGGCACCGTACTGCTAGATGTATTCCTATTTAATATCGTCCTGTGGTCCCTGTATACTTCCACTACACTGCAGCTTCATCCACCCATAGTTTAGCACCTCCAGAAATACTGAAGACCATGAGTCTGGTTCTAACCACTGCATTTAAACCAGAGTAATCATGGGCCTTAAGCCATGAATCTGAGCGTATCTAAGTAGGCAAACTAAAGAATCTTTTTTACAAGGGGCAGGAAATACATGTTTCACATCAGGAATTATGATGTCCCACATCAGAGAGTTTATATAAATCTGAGGCAACTTCTTTAAATAAATCTGAACTTTCCTTGTTGTTAAACGCAGGTTGTTTGCATCGATCAAAAAAGTATATCCTACTGTGAAATAAAGTGGGTTTCCCCAGGATTCAGTACTAAAACCTCTTTGGTTCCTGATATAGTCTGGCGATACCACAGGACATTTGGGCTGCGAAACAAAATGTTTGCAGACAAGAAAAAACGTTAAGTCTAATCTGTTGCCCTGCCGGAGAATAAAGACTGTAAACTTACCTAACCTGGCTGAAAAATGTGGTTAAATCGTTGGCTTTGTAGGGTCCAAGCAGTTGTTGAACTCAGAGCACTACACGAGCGCTTTCCGACTCGCTGATCTGCAGAAACTTGAACGACTTCCAATCGCGCACGCACATGGGTCCAGGTAGTCGTGTCTACCCAAGTGTCAATTGTACAGCCCACCCATCGGCCGACGTATCGTGGGTCTCTAGACACTCGGGTGATGCAGCACAAACTGATTGGACAACACTTGACTTGCTCTAGTCCTATTTAAGCAGCTGCCACCACTATCTCATTCTCCCTCAGGCATGGCTGGACGCAGTCAACACTAGCCCTAGCTTCGTCAGGGGCCACTGCTGCCTTAGGCAGCAACTCAGAGTTCTGTGGACAATAAATCCCTCATTCTGGTGCCCACGGCCTATTACTTTCAAATCGGGATATAGTCTGATTATCGAAGTGTTCTGAGCACACTCAATGCTTGGAACCCCACAACTTCTAGCGTTTAAACTCTGTAAATGTACCATAATTCGCCCAGGCTAACACAAAAAAACTACTCGCTAAAGACTATATTTTTATAAGACTTGGAAGCTAAAACATATCACAACGTGCTGATGATTTACTCCTTAAACCCATCGGCTTATTAATAGAGAGTGGTAAAAGCATAACTTCCGTGATGTACCCCATGAAAAGAGCTTTTGTAAATTTCAATGAATACCTCTTCTACAAGACTTTCGGAACATTTGTGAGGTCGTATTTGCAGAGCATGCTGAGTTCAAGGTCAAAACAACATCGGAGAAGTCCAATGTAGGACAAGCGAAATGGTCAAGGGTCGCAGCTCCTATCCTTATGCAATCCATATTACACACCTTAAACTCTTTTCCTGTACATTTAGCATGCAAGACTGGGTGTGCGGAAGTTCTCCTTCACTGTTAAGGTGATCAACTCTTGGAGCGCTTTCCTTGCAGATGTTCTAGGGTCACCACATATGAAAGGCTTTAAAGGGAATATTGCTGTTCCAAAATGAAATGGATCAATGAGCGACTGAACTCCTTATTAACAGTGCATGTTCAAATTTAAATCTTTATATCGTTCTCTTTGCATTATTTCTAATCACAGGCTTTTGCTGTACATCTAACTCCATCTAAGGCTAACGCCTCATTTTCCTGAAGTAGCTGATGGGAACTGAACAACTCCTAACTTCTCTCGGCACACCGCTAGGTTCGCACATGTTGACCTGGTCATCGTAAAACGATTGGTTTTATTCAGACTTCTTTTTGCTTTTGGTGCGCTTTACTATTTATTTATTTATTGCCAGTTTACAGGCAAGATCAAAAGAGATATAGCGTAGAGGATCGAGCTGCCAGAAAAAAACTCCTGATCGTTCTTTCAAGTGTTAACAGGAGAAAATCTGCAGCTTATTGAGTGATTAATGTTCGGGACGGGGAAGAGTTGAAGCAGATGCCTGATGTAGTACATCTCCCTTCAGTGACGTGGATCCGGTATTCTGCACCAGCAGCAGGTATGTCGGCGAACGGCTGTTCGCTGTCAACTCAGGACTAAGCCGAGTAAGGTTTGCAGAGGCAGCAATACTGCCCTCATCATGAAGTCTGCCCCAGGGTTCAGAGTCCATGAACGCCATCAGAACGGAAGAGAGCTTTCATGGAGTCAGCACCCAAAATTCGTGGAAGGTGTCCTGAATGTAGAAAACTAGTGACATCTCTCGTAAGCATAAGATATCTTTGCTGAATTTAAATACTTATAGGTAGCTTTTACCAGATTGCTATATCGTTTACTGAAAAAATCAAACGGTATCTAACGGTGCGTGCCAGAGAAGGGAAATAAAAAGAGATCACAATGACTGGTGTGCCGAGAGTGGTCGAGCTGCCTCACTTTAGTAAGGAGTTTAAAGTTACAACAGTTTAAAAGTGAAACAGTAAAAATAGTCCCTTCTGTAATCTGCGAAGCCAAAACAGGTCGATGTTAGTCAGATCACAGCAGTTCAGGTAGGACAGGTTTCGGTGTTCTGATGAGAAAACTCTTTTAGTAAAGAAGTGCTGGACTGATTCCATCTTCTTCCGTTCACAAGCGTGCAGAAGGCTAAATAGAATCGAGCAGAAGTTCAGACTAGTTCTGACATGCATTTTATAAAGGCTGGTTCTAATATTGACAGTTTTTAAAATTCTGAGAATAAACGTAGTAATTTGGCGGGATTTCAAGACAATCAGGGTGCAGTGCTCTGATTCGGACGGATGGCAAACGGTGAATTTGAATGCCGTGTTGCAAGATTCTTAGTCCTTGATAATGAAATAATGGCGCTTTTTGAGTTTGAGCTGACCCTGTCCTCAGACTAACTATATTTGACCCATTTTCTTATTTTTCTCAAGAGCTGACGAAACCCCTAATTAGGTGATAATTTGCTCTGACACCTCGAAGAGTTTGTGCGAAATCACAGTGTTTATTTGACTGATGAAGGGTCATCCGAGGTTCTCGGCCAGTGGAAATGGCCAGAAATGGTTTCATGTTTCATTGGTGACGGTAAATAGGCAGAACATGGCTATTCCAGTTGTTTTATACTGTTTTAGATTTATGTCTTCAGCTTTTGTCATGTGAATCAATCAAAAAATGGTATACAGAGACCATTTCTTGAAAAAAACCACTTTTTTAAATCTTAGCAACAAACCTGTTACAATATTATCTCAGGTACTTTAAAAATGGGTAATTTTTATTTTTTACCATTAAGTCTGCGTTTGTGTTTCTAGAGTTTCAAATGATGGCTAAAGACATCAATTAAGAAAGAAAGGTTATTTTCTGCACAAATTAGATAGACGCTTTTAATGAAACATTTGGGAACTCCTAGGAGATTGACCTGCCCCAAAGGTAGGCCCGAAAACTTGGGGTTGTCACATTGGTGCATTCCTCCTAATCGAAATCTTGAAGTTCAGTACTTTATGGCTTACTTTAAAATTAAAGTATGAAATTAATTTTTTGAAAAAAAACATTTTTAAGAACATTAGTACCCCTGAAATTTGCAATGATACATATGTGCAGGTAAGTGGTAGAATTCTCAGTAAGAAGCCAGCAAGAAAAGTTACGTAAGCCAATGCCTGCAGGTATTGTTAACTAGCCTAAGTGGCGATTTTTCTTAATGAAAACAAACTTACAGATTTGAAAGATAGTCCAATAGCTCCAGCCTACATTAACGACCAAATTTTCACCGATTTGGAAGAAGATATTATGTGGCATGGGCAGTGGTATGTTCGCTATAAAGTATTTCGTGGAAATACCTAATTACGCATATCGTTGCACATTGCGCATGCTGATAGATAAATGGACTTTGAAGACGACATGGACGTTTGCGTTAACTTTTTCACGCTTTCATTACTACTGCATTCCCAAGAAACGCAGGTAAAGAGGTGGAAATAGTCCACATGGGTTATTAACGCAGGGCGTTACCTCGGTATGCCGAAACGCCAGTCTTCACCTCAAATATCCCCTTTTTTCGTATACAGGCGTTGTCTTAAAAGGATGATTTTCAAGCACAGCATTTGTGCTTGTGAACATAGATTGCAAAAGCCCTGAATGCCTCTCTCAGATGAAAAAAAATTTCGCTTGTCAGGATTCATCAGTTTTGTCGTCTAAACTGAATGAGTGTGAATTTGAAATGCCCGAGGAGTATCAAGTGCTTATTCACAATGGGGTCTCCAGCTTCTCATCTACTTACAGGAAATGATTGGTTCCAAGAATACACTTTGATTCTTGTGTGCTCATTGAAATTTCGTGACACAAATGTGTTCATGGAAAAGTTCATTGGTACGGTCACAAACCGTCCTTATGAGGATTAAATAGAGCAAACATAAAATTCAAGAAAATATTTGTACCAAAGGTACCACAGAGAGTAATAAATGGAATCGCCAAATCGCATGGTAATGATGAATTATATAGCTTTCTAAACATGATACGGCAGTAGGAACATCCCGCCAAAGTCATAGAGGTGGTCCTGTGCATATCCCCGTTCCCTAACCCTAACATTAATCTCAATTTATCCCTTACGCTACGGTTAACACTAACATAAACTGAACTCAACGCTAACCTTATCCCTACTCAAATATTAACCCTATTTTCCCTAAAACCTTTGTTGCGAGTGATTCCTATTCTCCTCACTTGATCAGAGCCATATAAGTCACCCCTACTAATTTCACTTTGCGTGATCCGTGCGTAAACCATCGGGTGCAGTTCAATAATCTCCAGCTGGCAACCCCGTAGACTTTACGTTGGGTTAACCAACCGACACCTCTAATGGTATTTGGGCTAACTTTTAGAAATCCGGGTTATTTTATCTGGCAGCAACATTCGAATTAGACACAACAAGCTCATGCTAAAGCATAAATTGAGCTTTCTGATGAGTATCGTGGAACTTGATGCACTCGCATTGCCAACACGGTCAACGACTGTATGCATTGGCAACTTGAACGAAAATAATTTTCTTCCTCAGGCGTAGGACTGTTAGCAGTTTAGGAATAGTACGCAGTTATCCCGCATAGGCTGATGGACGTCGGCCCAAATATTCGTATGAAATTTTCAGTCTGCACCAATAGATCCTTTAATATACTGATCTCTTCCAAGTTACGAATAAATTTCTGAGGAAAGTAAAAGACTGAAATTTTCAAAACTGAAATATCAACCAGAAGGCACATACAAAAGGGTGGGGGACAAACTGATGAACTGAACCCCATCAGCAAAGCTATGCAGCGGCAGAATGTCAAAGAAACATGTGTCTGTGCTTTTACTTCGCATCTGTGCTGTAAGTATGGTGAAAATTTTCCGAATTGATACTACTGATTGCCTGTTGGCAGTTTGTGAATACTACGCAGTTATCCCGCAGTGGCTGATCTGCTCCAAGTTACAACTTAATTTCTGACGAAATTTAAAAGCTAAAATTTTGTATTCTACAATGGAGCTTCTATTTAAAAAAATTTTCATAAGCAAACACTCGTAAAAAATGTGGATATCTGATATATCTCAGTAGTCAAAGAATGAATGACTGCATCCTCGGTTCACCCCACTGAGTTGGCGCAGCGCTGGCGACTTGCACTTCTACTAGTTTATAACTAGGCCGACTTTCATAGCATCTATTGAGCTTTTTCTTTCCGGCATCCGATTGGCTTTAGTTGTAAGGAGATGTTAGGACAGCCGGATATAAATCCCATAATATGGACAACAAAATAAAACAGGAAGATTGCGCGTCCCTAAAACATGTACCAAACACTGATGAGAGTGATTCACTGTGCATAAAAAAGGCGCAGATGCCGCCAAACTATCAGTCCTGTCCAGAAACGTCATTCAGCGCGTCACGAGAGTTCCAAAGGCGTTGATTTGTGCTGAGAATGAGGAGGTAAACTTCTGAGTCAGCCGTATTCTCTTTTCCCTCGCTCATGCATGAGTCAACTACATGAACCTCTCAAATACCTGGTGGTAGAATTGTACGTTAGGGGTAACGTGACGTGAGGCGTAAAGTGCTGTAAAACCTTTTATTCCTCACATCTACAGCAATAATTAGCGGCTCGCGGGCACTCGGTCGCCAAAATCACGCGTGCTCTGAGCCAATCTAACTCGAGGTTTGGGTTGAGAACCTTTAAATCACAGTAGGTTGTGATGGCCAAACATGGCATTCCGACCATCATGTTCAACGATATCCACCGTATACCATGCAGGGACAGTGACTCGCACTGGATTATAGTGAGAATAGACTTGCGAGGCACCTACCTCACTCTCTGTTCCACTCTTCCACCTGGACCCCATCTCAAGAAAGAGCCAAGAAGACCGGAGATGGGAACGGGTGCAGGCCAACGCACTGTGGTCCTCCTAGTTTGCGTGTTGATCTGAAGTTGCTTCAGGGAAGACATCAGATTGTCCTTGTAGTGACATACTTCACCTCCTTGTCGACTAGAACCTGTGGCGACATCGCAATTAGAGTCATTCGGGTAGTCGGTCATCGTCCCTCCTCACAAGGTGGCCGCTTCAGCGCAGTCGTAGTCGTTTCAGCTGAGCGTAGATGCTGAGAAGGCCTGTTCGTTCCAACACTTCAGTTTCCTATCTTGCCATCTCAGCTTTAGTATGCAGTAGAGGCAGCTAAGGTGGAAGTGTTAAAGTTTCCGCACCTGCTTTTGGTAGACCGTTCAGCTCTCCGCTCCATACATAAGCACGGATGATATGAGAGCTTTGTACATCTTGGGTTTGGTGCTGAGGTGGAGACCTTGCCGATTCCAGACGACGTTCTGCATGCGTCCGAAGGCTTGGCTGGATTTAGTGATCCGGTGGGTGAACTTATCGTCGATTTTGGTGCTGCGTGAGAGGTTGCTGCCCAGGTGGATGAAGGTATCCACGGATTTCAGAGTAGCACCGTTGAAATTGATGCGAGCAGCGTTTTACTTGGTATTGGGTGGCTGCTGATGCATGACCACCGTTTTCTCCGTGTTGCTGCGCAGTCCGAAGTTTTCGCATGTTGCAGCGAAGAGATCCGTTTTCCTTCGCATGTCCTCTTTGGTCGTTGCATTGAGCGAAGAGACATTCGTGGACGGTGGCTGTGGATATACGCGAGTGAAAATGCACACGGCGCTGGTTGAGCAATCGGCCGTCCATTCGGTAAGTGATGCGGATCCCGGAGCGTTCGTCATGGAAGACGTTCATTAGCATGACAGAGAACATGAGACTGAAGAGGTTAGGCGCGATGATGCAATCCTGTTTCATTCCGTTGGTCACTGCGAAGGCCTCTGAGGCGGCTCCGTTGTCCTTGACGCGCGCCATCATGCCATCGTGGAGTTGACGCACAATGTGTGTGAATCTCTCGGGACAGCCGAATTTCTGCATAATCTTCCACAATCCTTCGCGATTCATCCTGTCAAAGGCTTTCGTCAGATCCATGAAGATTATGTAGAAATGACTTCGCATTTCCTTACACTTCTCCTGCAGCTGGTGCGCGGCGGATATCATGTCGGTGATGCCGCAATAGGGGCGGAAACTGCATTGGCTTTGCGGGAGGAGTAATTGTTCCAGATGATCGGTGAGGTTATTGTGGAGAATGCGGGCGAAGGTTTTCCCGGCGATGTTGAACAGCAAATTGGTGGTTCCCCTTATTGTTTAAGAGGTAGACGATTGGGGCATCCTTGAAATCCTGAGGGACCTTTCCTTGGCGCCGCAAGTCCTGGTAGAGCGCTATGAGCTGATTCATCAGTAAATCTCAACGGGAATTGCGTCTGATCCAGGTGTTTCCCCGCTGGAGAGTTTTTGCACGGCCCTGATGGTTTCTTGGAAAGAGGGTGGGAGACCGAGGTTGGCGTTGGTGTCCACGTCAGGCAGTTGGCTGATGGCGGCATCGGAAATCGCATTGGAAGTACTCCACCCAGCCTTTCAAAATTTGTATCTTCTCGGAGAGCAGGATAATTCCTTCAACACTGAGAAGAGGGGCTGCCGTGGTGGCGGTGAAGAATGTTTTCCATTCGTTGCGGTCCGCATACTCTTGGATCTACCCGGCTTTGCGGGCCATTCAGGCGTCTTCATCTCCGCAGTCGTTGCAGTATAATGTTGCAAATTCGGATGCAGGCCGTCTTGTTTGCAGTGATAGGGCGTTTGATGTAGGCTTTGAAAACCCGGTTCTTCTCGGGCAACAGTGTGGATGGCTGCGTCGTTGTCATTAAACCAGTCCTGGTTTTGGCGATGTGCCCGGCCGAGGACATCCAGGGCAGTGGATTGGACCGTGTCCCTCAGTTGGCACCAACAATTCTCCACGGCGGCATCCTCATCGGTAACTGGGAAGTTGGCTAGACTGTTGGCTAACTCTTTGCTGAAAAGGGGATGGCGAGTAGGCACATTCAACAGAACAGTATTCAACTTACCTGGTGTTCGCTGACCTTGGAGTCTCCCGCGTTGTTGCGAACAAAGTCTTAGCTTGGATTTGGCGGGGCGATGATCAGTCCATCCGTCGGTACGGGGCATTGCCTTTGTCACCAGCCTGTCTTGTTGGTCAAGCCTCCAGACGAGGACATAATCCCACGAGTGCCAGTGCCACGACCAGGAGTGCACCTTGGTCGACTTTTGCTGCATGGGGAACCAGAAGGTGTTGGTCAGGATCAAGCGGTGCTCTGCGTAGGTTCGTGGGCAGAGAAGACCATTATCGTTGGAGCCCACGAGACCATGGGGAAGGTCAGACATAATAACTTGAACATACACTTGATGGGGAAAAAAATATTTTACTATAGGGATATTCATTGAAACAAAGTAACATTAAGCTTTTTATTAAAAGTTATTTTATAGAGGATTTGGACAGATTTATGTAATTCATTTAAATAATAGGACATGTTAGGTGGATGGAAGACGGCCCGTGTAAGTGGCCCCGTAAACGATCACGAAAGCGGACACCACAACCTAAATCGACTTGCTCTTGCGTACTCAAGGCTGTTATTACTGTAAGTTTGCCATTGTTTTCATTGCCTCGCAGGGTGAACGCTTGCGAATGTCCGGAAACTCCATACTGTTAACTTAGTCATCCCAAGAACTGGAAATCCTTTTTCATGGCTTTCTAATTCTGTCTGTTTTCCAAATTGGCTTGTGGCTAGAAGACAAGACACTGTCACTTGATGGATCCACTGTGTCCTGATCAAATATTTTGAGGCCTTTCCATGTTCACAAATTGACCGCATCACCAGTCTACTCATTTTAAGCCTTTGCTTAAAGGATTTTTGAGTAGTTCACAACTTACGGGGAGAAATATATCCACATAAATAAAAAATAGGACCCGATTAAGTAGAAAAATTGGAATTCTTTAGCTGTGTATATAGATTAGCAATTCAAACGTTAAAAAGTTTGTAAATTTAGCAGCTATGGTTGTTACTTTCCATTCAGGAACATGAAGACAGACTGCGAGGCAAATTGGTTACTTATACCATGTGCAGTCTCTCTAACTTTCGTGCTTATTGACCAGTAGAGACCTAGAAAACACATACAGCTGACCGAAATGCGACAGTCTTAGAAAATTACTACAGCAAAACTTTCACGGGTTCGTCACCAATATGCTCTGACCATCTAGTAGGGTAGTTAAATCTTATCTTGTCTGACCGAAGTAGTTTCCAAGGCAGCTTAATGCAAAACATTTACTTTCAAACTCACCCCTTATGCCACAACTGCGACTTTTAAATGGCAAAACTTCACCGCTTCTGTTAGTGAAGGAGAATTCCAACTTCTTCAACTGCAACCCTCCCCATTTCCCTTGGGAAATTTGAGTAGTAGTTGAGGATTTTGACAGATTTGAATAATTTGTTTGACCCACTTGTAAAAAACTCGTCGGCCTCGGTGGAACTTGAAACCACGACAGCAAGGAGAAGGCTTTAGTGCACCCAACACTCTAACCCGCTGAGGTACGAGGCTCCCACCACTTTAGCGCTTGGTTTTTTCCAAGTGAGCCAAAAATGCTAACGGGTATGGACTGGTACACATTTTTTCTGCAACTTACCTGCCGCTATTACAGCTGACTTTATACCTGTTAGTTCAGCCAATAGTTGCCCATTGGCAAAGCTTAAATGATACAGCAGTGGCAAGCATTCCGGAACTGCATATCGCTTCTCATCTTGAAAAAACAGCTTATATCCAGCCGAAAATAGTTCATTCGCTTTCCGCTACCAAGGGTGAACTTTACGATTCACCACAGTTATTTGCTTCGTCTAATGAAAGAAAAACGGTAATGATGACGAAAATTTTTGAAAGAATGGAATAAATTTGCACAAATATCATTCAGCTGGTTAACACATCGAAGTTGATCTAAGTATTACTCAGCATGAACTGGCTACTAACTTTGGCCTAAGGCATCGTATTCATTTCTTCCAGTTGAACACGTTTTCGCGTGAAAAGCCATCTGAAGAATTTTATCAACTTTTAATTAAGTTGGGCGTTTATGGTGGGCCAAAATCTAACCTTGCTATATGTTCCTTCCCTTGAAAGTATTTAGTTTCATCTTCTTCTTCTTCTTTATTCCGAAGTCAAATTTTAATTTTTGTTGCTTTTATATAATTATGGAATAAAGGTTTGATGTTTGAGTCTAAAAAAAGGGACATTTAATTGACGCAAGAAGAAAAAGGAGCTAGATTTATATAAATCCAAAAGCTGCATAATAAGCTTAGTATTGAAACCAATTTTGTATTTTCCGATCGTGCACGTGTTGCTTCCACTGTCGATGGGTAAGGCTCGAATTGGTAAACTAAGCGAACAATTTGGTTGACTCTGGGTCCTTTTGATTGTCGTTGATCCAATTTTCTCGTTTAAAGGCCTTTTGGGGATACGTACCGCAATGCATCAACACCGAAAAATATTCAGTGTATCTATTTAGACGTCATCTTAGGCTCAGAAAGCTTCTAAACATTAATGTAACCAGCACCAGTTTCTGGTGAATAAAAACGAACCGGCAATTCCTAGGTTGTTTTAGCAAGAAAAAAGGCCACCGGAATGGAAACCACCTTTATCTTTGGCTTTCGGTCTCGTAAAGGGGCGCAGAGACGAGGAAAAACCACAAAATTTGAGCGGTGGTGCACTGCGAACCGACACGTTATTTGTCCGCCCTATTAGCATACGTTGTGCTCATGTGAGCAGGCGGCAAGCGACGTGAGTTCAGGTAGCGGACGCAGCCACAAGGCGCTGTAAGTCCATCCACAACCTGGTCACAGGACCTCCAAATGACCTCAATCCGCGAAAACGGCTAGTCGTGTTGTTCGCTGCCAATGCCTGAAGCTGGGCCGCAGTACTTGTACAACATGCCAGACAGATTTAAGGATTTAGTCTGTGGTGGTCGATTGCTTTTTGCTTGAAAACATTTCCTTTTCCAACGCACAGTAATTATGAAAATTTATACACCTTATGAAAAGCAGTAGGTAGTTCAAGCGTGCTTTTTATAAGCGCACCAATTTTTAAATAGTTAGAGTTTTGCTGAAATTTGCTTTTTGCCGTTCTTTTGAAAGACTGGCAAAACATGCAAATTTAACATGCAGTTCAGACAGTTTAAAAATTCCTGTGATTATTTTCTGGAACAGATGCACTATTCAGTCATAGCAAATGAATGAATCGAAACAATAGTCCGAAATAATTTATTGATACTCACAGACAAGTGGTAAATGTCTGACACATCAACCTTAAAGCTATAAACAGATCTTGTTTGAAAAATTCAGTGTACATTAAAATGCTCAAAACTGCTAAACTGTTTACTAATGCAAGTTTGAATTCGTTTGATAAATTTTTCACCGATGTTGAGAAGGTATCCCATCAACTTCTACCTTGATATTTATTTGTCTTGCTTTAAAATGGCCTGAAAAACAATTCAATCCACTCAAAAGGCTACAAAACGATGCGAGAGAATAAGTTTTCAACTTAGAGAAATATTAAGATTTTAGAGAAGAAACAATGTGCACGAAACAATCGCACGAAATCTCAGCCAAACAAACCCTGACGGAAGAGTCTGCTCTACCTGAAGAGGGAAACTCCAGGATGCTTTAAATCAAAGAATATGCTGGGCTGTTAGTTTCATTATTTTAGCCCTAACGGGAAGCTTATTTATCATTGGTGGGTACTTTTGGTACTGTATGATAATGAAAGCTTTTTACTCTTCCTAGGTTTTTGTTTTCTCTCTTCCGTACTCATATTTATGGCACATATATATTTGCAATTTATTACTTCTCTGTGCAGGTTTGTTGTATTTTAAGTTAATTGAATGCATATACCCCTGTGTACAGTACGGTAGATTGCCTAACTCCAGAAATGTCCAAAATTTGAGGTGGTAGTATCACACACATTTAATGGTGTTTTTTTCTTAAATTAATTGATGTGCAGAAAGCTGCTGACAAAGGAAGAGTGCACTTCAGATCACTTTTTAAGGAAAACAGGGTTAAACAGGGCCAAATTCCACGATTTTGCTATCCATGAAGTTTTTTACGCTATTGAAAGCTACGGATATTTTTTTCTGTGCGTCTTACTGTAAAAAAAATTATTATAATCCGGAAACATTTCAATATATCCCTTCAGAAAACGGAAAAATTTGTTTTGCTTTCACAAAAATCAGGTAAATGCAAGTATGAGAAATCGCGTCATTTCCAAGACAACAAGGACAGGTTAAGTTTAAAAAATTAGGTTTTGCGAATTTGTGACGTTTTGTTTCACATAAATCAGTAATAAAAACATTTAACTAGTCTTTGTTTTACCACACCAATAATGAGGCCTTAAGCATGCATACATATGAGAAGCCTCAACATGCTGTCAATTTTATCTTCCACGGCGTAAGCGAAAGGTGTTGAGACAGTTTCTATCTGCAGTTGACTATGAATGAATACGGTTAATTGAAACGGTAAGGACAGAAGCTTAAACTTCTTCGCAAAATCGAAGTATATATTCGGCCGCTTGTTTCCGCATTTGCAATCAGAGAACTGGGCCGAAAAGTAGGCAAATATGGTAAACAACGCTCCAATAGAAAGGAATAAGTGTGTTCTTTCCTTATCAACAGACATTTTATCCCTTATTTTTAGCGGAGTCAAAACAAAGATCAAAAGTCCAGATTTTTCCCTTGATTTGATTTTGGAAGAAGGTTAGGTACGCAGATATTCGACAACAAAATAACTAAGAAAAGCACTTTTTTAAGAGGTGGTTTATTATAAACGTTATTAAAATTTGATATTGGGCATATTAATTACTGAATTGTGTTTTGGGCATTTATTGCTCTTGGCAACTATTATTTAATGTTTGATGGAGTCTACAAATAAGACTCAAACGGACCTCTGCATTAGAAAATATGTCTCAAAACCCAATATTTCGGTAAATTTCTATAAGAAAACATTTTATTTTGACGTGTTATTTAAGCAAATACAATATAATATACATTTATGGGCAATATAAAGAAAAAAACCAGAGATCGTCATATCTACACCACTATTTTATGGAAAATCTCAAGCTCATCGTTATCCAACATCAAAAATACTTATAAAGAAATTTAACAAAACAAGAGTCCTCTTAGTATGCATAAAATGATACTTTTACGATTTCAGCTGACAATTCTATTTAAATATTTTAGTCAGTAATCGGCCTGGTAACATGAGAGTTTATGAAATAGGTTATTCCTGATACGTCCCTGTCGGTGCAATCATGCGTAAATAAGTTTGCCTTAGTCAGGCGCACCTTAAACAATGTACAATCGGATCAAAACTCGCCAATTCTCGTGAAACTGTTTTAAATTATATACTTGAACTTAAGACTGTTTAATAATGGCCATGATTTCCATTGCCCACAATCCGGACAACTACTTTCGTGGAATATACATTTAAGGAACATTTTAAACGCAATTCTACTTATGTTGCTGTATTCACTCGTTTTTTACCTGGGAAGACATCTTGTACATCTAAAAATTTAGGTAAGTTAGATAAACCGATTTTTTAGGTTTTCGGAATTCGACACTTTTCTAAAAAAAGTACTAGTAAATAACGAAATATTAATATTTACACCACAATATGCCTTCTTTTTAAGAATGGTCATTTCTTTACTGCTGTGAAACTTTAGAAGACGCAGTGTGAGGTGATTTCCCGTAATGGGCCTTTTCTCATGAAATCTCATGGCTTTCATAAGATAGAGTAGGCACTGTACGTACATGTTTTCTATATTTTATTGAATTCCGACTTCGTTTGATGACTTCTGTGACATATGATGCCACCAATCTCACCTTCCGGACAAGAAAAAATAATATGTCAGCCCGATTCGATACTCAGCTTTACCGTACTGTTAGTGTAAAATAAAACAGCAAACTAATGAACTAGTACATGGGTAACACTTGTATACCGTGGGAAAAATACCCATTAGATGCTGCTGTACGCTATTTTTGCGTTAATATTTTTTAGGTTTCATGTGGTAAGTTAAATTTTAAGGGAAATTTAAATGCTTCAGAAGCACAATTTGGGTCATATTTTAGTTTAGGCTACGGCAAAAACGCTAGTGGGACAAAAAATTGTGCAAGCTTAAGGTATTTTTATAAAATTGTTTTGCCATCTGTTTGCCCTGCCTGTCAGCCTTTTGCTGAAATGTTCCAGGCCTCTTGTTTACTTTTGAGGCACTTTAAGGCTGAATGTAAATGACTTTCAACGTCACTGTTTTTCGCTTTGCATTAAATTGCCAGTAGCAGCGGCCTCCGGGAGAAATTACTTTCGGCATCTCCCTAATCTTGCTGCATCATTATACATGACTTTGCACTATTGGGCCATGAAAACTCAATATCCTGGTTGATTCCAGGACTGAGCGCTAAAAAGGCCATTTCTACTACCTAACCTATTACAACTGCATAGATGCATAAGCTATTTACTACTCTCGCTTAAGTTTGGTAGCTTTTCTGACCCTCAATTCCCTTGAGCAATGCTCTTAGCTTAGAAACACCATTCAGAGGGATTTCCTGCCAAGTCCGCACTGGGTGCTGTAGCCTATCAAACGCCCGACTGGCTTTCGAATTCCTGGCTGAAGCTGGGTGACTGATTTTTAAGTACTGTCGGAAAAAAAGAAAAAAAAAAAGAAAAAAGATAAGTCGAGCTGCACATGCAGAGCACAGTTATTAGAAGAAAAAGCTCCTGTAACATACCATCGGGAGTTTTACGGACAAATGTTGGATGTTTCTCATCGGTTTAATAGCCTATGAAAATGCCTGATCACTTTTTTCGGTAAGTTGCCGTTAGCATTTGGCAAACCATGACACTGAACAGAGTTTCAACCAGCGAACAATACTACACCACCTTCTTGCCAATGCGAACGCCACAGATGTTGCTTAATCGCCCTCACCCATCCTGACTTGCCGTCTAGAAGCTGTTTGCTCACCATAAAGCGTTGGTACCAACAGCAGACTGTCCTAATTATTTTTCCCACGCTAGTTCAATTCACGCAATCGGAAGGTTTACTGACATTCATGAAAGTATCACGAAGCCCGGCCCCCCGCCTTGCTTCTCTGCCTACAATTTGTGGGCTGCTAAGAAAACCTTGGCCATACCAGAGTTTGCGACCGAAGGCAGTGGGTCAACGCGCGTTTGAGTCAGATAATACAATGGTTGGCCAACAGCAGCGAGCAGGAACGCCCCCCCCCAACCCTCGGAGCGCCACGCGGAAGATGCGCTTGACCTACCTGTCCACTAAAAGAGTTTTTGGGGTTGCGCGCACATAAAATATACACCAATTGGAGGGAGGGCGGGGCAAGGGCGTGTGATAATTTGCATAGGAGTAGTCTCACGCCGTACCAGCTACCTTTACCCGATCCCCTCTCCAGGCTTCTTGACTTGGTTAAGACATAGGGTCCAGGAGGAGAGTAAAAGAGAGTGCGGTAAATGCTGCACAAGTCTACTATCACTAGAAAGTAATCATGTCACCGTCCCTGTTGAGCCACCCTGCTGTGTGTCACATGGTGGACATCGGCGGAAACGACGGTTGAACTGTTGACCGGGAACGCTCAAAAGCGCACGAGATAAACCTTGTGAAATAAAACTGACATTTATGCCTTGCTCTGGAGCTTACATTGTTAAACATTTGAATAAAATTCTTTACGAAAAAGCAAGGGGGTTTAAATCACAGGTATAGCCTGCGTTTTCACCTTTTGTTTTTTTGCGGCAGCAAGAAGAAACGTATAAGCTCCCATCAACTGAACCAGTGAACATTCCGAAAAACTAAAATTTATTTGCAGAGTACGACCTAATGACAACCGTGTATATCCATGACGGAATCTCTACTGCATATTCCTGCAAGTATTAAATAAATGCTAGAATCTATGCTATGAGTATGATAAATAATTTAGTTCAGGAGACAAAAATGTGACTACTGGGAGTATTTTATCGGATCAAGGGTAGGTGCAGTCAACGAAACTACGTTAACGAACATGGGAGATTATTTTCGACGCAAGCAGTCGAACATCCATAGTTTTTCGCGTCGGGTTTATTAATAAGGACCCAGCCAAACCTTCAAGCTTGACGTTGTCGAAATTAAGTTTCTCAGAAATTTTTTCCGTTACTTTAACCAAGTTAAAATATTCTGGGGAACATAGACACCAACAGAAATTCGATCTGAATACTTCGACTGAAGCCCATCAACCATCCGCGTAATAATCGCCAATGGGTGTGAAAACGCGAGTTCCAGAATGAAGTCACGAAAAAGGAGACAATATCGCTCTTATCATGTTATTATGTGTCCTTTTCTATTCGTGATATTCATTAACTGCAACAGGCAGCTAGTTGCACCGTACTGGCAACACAGGTACTAGCTTAAAGCCCAGACATGTGTTTCGCCTATATTTAGCCGCTGTATAGCATAGCTGCGAAGGGTTCAGCTCCTCAGTGGACATAATTCTCGATAGGGGTGGCAACGTGTGGACCGTGAAACACGTAAGTCATTGATATGCGTTAGGAGCCAATTAAAAAGTGCCACAGCCTCCCGTTTCCATTTTATATGTCACAATTCTGGCTAATCAAAGAAAATAGCCACGAGAAGAGGGCGTGCGCGATCACTTATTACGCTAAAAGCCTAGTCAGCATCGCGCCAAAAGGTACTGTGGTTAAAGCATGGCCATTAATGAGTCGGGTACGTATAACCAAGCCATCATGGCATCATAATCGACCCTCAGCGATGCACACTCATCATCATCATCATCATCATCATCATCATCATCATCATCATCATCATCATCATCATCATCATCATCATCATCATCATCATCATCATCATCATCATCATCATCATCATCATCATCATCATCATCATCATCATCATCATCATCATCATCATCATCATCATCATCATCATCATCATCATCATCATCATCATCATCATCATCATCATCATCATCATCATCATCATCATCATCATCATCATCATCATCATCATCATCCTCATCATCATCATCATCATCATCATCATCATCATCATCATCATCATCATCATCATCATCATCATCATCATCATCATCATCATCATCATCATCATCATCATCATCATCATCATCATCATCATCATCATCATCATCATCATCATCATCATCATCATCATCATCATCATCATCATCATCATCATCATCATCATCATCATCATCATCATCATCATCATCATCATCATCATCATCATCATCATCATCATCATCATCATCATCATCATCATCATCATCATCATCATCATCATCATCATCATCATCATCATCATCATCATTATCATCATCATCTTCTTCTTCTTCTTCTTCTTCTTCTTCTTCTTTTTCTTCTTCTTCTTTTTCTTCTACTACTTTTTGTGAACTGCTTCGTTGAAATAGCTTTTTCGTTTCAGTCGGCAAATCACTCGGTGGTGGATGGGTGCTCAGCAATCCATAACGGGACTTTATAAAGGATTTTTGCCAGATATGAATTTAAAACAGGCGTATATATCTTAAAACATCAGAGGGGAACGAAAAGGTGGGAAGGGGCTAACACAACTTACAGTCATGAGTAAATCTACGGTGAAGATTACCGGGACAATTAGAGTTTGACAGCGTGGTCTAGTTGCTTGCATAGGCCAGATTTTTCCCTCCGTATATCCGCTGCTTCTAAGTAGCGCAAGGCCTTAGTTGTTCATGCCCGAAAAAGTAAAAGGAAAGCTTTTTTGAGGTCACCAGTTTGACCGCTGTTCAACAGATGTTCAGTAATTGAAGACCTAGGTACTTTATTTCATTGTTTAAAGGCCAGTTAGACAAATGCTCAGCGGCCCTGGTTGCCAATTTCCTTTGCGTTCGCCGAATTTACTTGCAAACGCAAGTGCACGTGAATTCATGAACACAATTTGGGGTGACGTGCAACTGCAAGACATCCTTTGGCTGGTTGATTGGAAGGCTTCTATTAGGGCCGATAAAAACGAGCTCAGCTACATTTTATGTTCTATCTATGGTGCAGCGTGACCGTCTTTTTTAGTTACAGCACCTCGTCCACTTCAGGCCGCCTTGACATGGTATTACCATCGAAAACAAATGCGTGAGGGAGGAGAGAGTGCAATAGATGCGACGCAAGTGTGCCTCAATAGAAACTAAGTAACGTGCAAGTCACCGGTAGTGAATCAATTCCACGGGTCACGTGGAGAGGGCATTGCCTCCTACGATGGCCGAAAGGTCTCCCGAAAGCATCAGAGTCTAACTTACGAGCATTGTCAACTGCTCGGCAAGAAACGTGTCTTATGCAATAAAATAATTCTTCACTTAAACATGACACTACACTCTGTTTCTTATACTTATTCAGCACTCAGTGAAATCCATTGCAAAAAATTCCTCACGGTTCAGCAAAAACAAAAAAAGATGTTGCCTATCCAACGCGGAGGTCGGGACAACTGTCGGAAAAATGAAAGAGGCAGTTAAATCTATTCAGAATGAAACCAACAGCAACCTAACTGAAAAGTTTCTTTAACACCTTCAATACAAATGATGCAGTGTATTTGATTCAGAGGAGGCGAGAAGAAGACACTCGTAGAACTGAGCTTAGGAGTTGACTGTTGGCAGCATTTGCTGGCACAGCTGCTCTACAAACTCGCACTTCCTCATATGAAAATTATTTTTTTTGTCCTGATTGACCATTATGTGAACCGTTTTTTGAAGTACCAGCTTCCATCCTCAGGATGTTCGAATTACCACCTGCATTTCCTTGCGCAAGTTTCACACATTTGAATCTTTATAGAGGTCCTTTTGGCTGCAATACATTGAAAGTGTTCGCAAGCCATGTCAACGAAAAGCAACATGTTAAACAACCTCAAGTGGCAATAAAAGCCAAAATCACCTCCTAGAGTGTTATTTCCTCCAGTGCGGGCTGACGTATTTCCGTTCGCCGCAGGAGACATGCTCGCCCTTCATGAAAAATACTTGAGTCTCGCAGAAGGAGAGAGAGAGGGAGAGAGAGGGAGAGAGAGAGAGAGAGAGAAAGAACGAAGAGGATTGGACAGGATTGATAGGCAAAGGAATCGTTTATTTGCGCTGTCTTCTAGCATCGCGTAGTATGCCGTCAAAACATGCCCAAGACGATGAAATCAGGAAGGTTTTCAGCGTAACAGGTAGGCTATCGTTCTGGCAAATAACAATTCATAGGCAATTTAATTATACTGAAAGTTACTGCACACGGATATGGCAGTGCGTCTGACTTTCCAGGAAATCACTCTTCCACAGAGGCCTGGCTTAACCAATTTTTGGGATCATCGGAGGGCTATGCTTTAAACATTGTGCTTGAACTTACCGCAGAATGATAATTTTGAATACAAAACATCCCTCTCTCACACAACCTACAATACGAATTGGAACCGGTGCAAAGGTAATGGCAAGGAACTTCCTGCTTGAACTTTAGTTTGCGATATCCAGCTAGAATAACGGCACGCGAGTTGAATGCAAGACGGCATAAGCTGCCCGTTTATGTCTTTTTGCGGAGAAAGTTCATGGTCTCCCGGTAGGTCTCGACCGAGAAGTTTTTATTATCGGGCCAAAAATGTCAAGCAAAGATTCAACCCTACTAGATTTAGGGCAGTATTTGGAAAATGGGCCATCTTTCTGGGTTAATAGACCATGTCACCTGTGATTGCACACATTTCTTCCACATCTGGCTCTGTCGCAGGTGCACTGGACCAAAACGGGGCCCAAGTTTGGGCACAACCCGGGGTAACCTGACAGCGCAGATTCCGTGCATTCCATAAAAAATGGCATACACGGCAGTTCGACCGTCGTTTTCGACGATGTCCACCGAATGAAAAAAAGCAGGTTGGTACAGGGATGGTGACATGCACTGGATTTTAATGAGAGTGGACTTACACTTAACCTACCACACTATCTGTTCCACTCCCCAACCTCCACCCGGTGTCAAGAGAGAGCCAAGAAGACTGGAGAAGGCGCAGGCCAACGCACTGTAGTCCAACACCAAACAAGAACAAAACGAAACAAGAGGGGCGGCTTGGATCCCAATCGACTGGGAGTGCTATAAATGCCACATTAAGAAGGAGCTATTGCAACTTTACTATCAGTCCACCAGTCATCCACTCCACACAAAACACACATTCGGTCCAAGTATTACCGTTAGTTGGCAACCTTCCATGCCACGGCTTTTAGCACACTGTGATCGGTTCAAGCGCATCAAATTGTTTGTAGTGAGGAAAAAATGTGCTCAGCCGTTGACCTCATTTTCTCCTCCACCCCTACAATCAGACCACTGTCCGAGCCAGTCAGTTGACTGATGTGGTAGTGGGCTCAGTGGTTTATCCGTTTTCGCTACCTATGGCAGGCTCTGGCCCCAATAACTCACACACCAGGATTCAATAAACCAAGGGAAATGGAGGAGCCCTCGCCGTCTGACTCCCAGTTCATTGGTCAGCCAGTCAACGCACAACACACTGGGCCGAAGACACGGTCAGGTGTAAGCGTCAGATTGACAACATTCCAAACCACGGTTTCTAGGAAACCAAGATATTCTCGAGAACATACTGATGGGGAGGGTGTTTTGTATGTATTGGTGAAGGTGTTGTGCGCTTATCTGTTTTAACCTACGGTGGTTTACCGCAGGTTGTCTTGGAGGCGCATGTAACTTAATGAGCCCATGCGGTGTGTGAAGGTGTGGGAGCAGTTAGGGCAGTGGAGGCGGGGCGGCGACTGTACGCGGGAGCCCCAGGCACGAGTTCGATAGTCTCCTTGAGATGAAGTTGCAGGTGACCAACCAGGCCAATGCGTGAGGTGGAATTGCGGGCGTAGTTTGTCCAGGAGAAATCGGGAGGGGTTGGGGGGTTGTTGTTCGTTGAAGTGAGGGTTGTAGTGGCGGTGAGATTTGCAGGAGTGGAGGGTGTGCATGTGGTATCGGGGCTGACGACATTGCGTTGAATCAGCAGACACGGATGCGAACGTGACTGAATAGTTCCATGCGGTGGGTGAAGGTGCGGGAGCAGTGAGGGCAGTGGATATGGGACGGTGACTGTACGTCAGAGCCCCAGTACTGTTTCGACAGTGTCCTTGCGATGGAGTTGCAGGTCACCGACCAGGCCAATGCGTGAGGTGGAGCGCAGTGTGTACAGGAGAAATCTGGATGGGTTGGGGGTTGCCATTCGTTGAAGTGTGGGTGGCAGTGGCGGTGAGATTTGCAGGAGTGGAGGGTGTGCATGTTTTATCGGGGCTGACGACATTGCGGTGAATTCAACTGACATGGATGCGCACGTGACTGATAAGGCCCATGCGGTGTGTGAATGCACGAGGACAGTGATGGCAGCGGATGCAGTGATCTCGGCTGTGGGTTGGTGCTCCAGGCCCTCATTCAGAAGTCTCCGTGCGGTGGATTCAAAAGTGACCGACCAGGCCAATACGTGAGGTGAATGTGCAGTCTCAATGAGGACTGTTTAAGGATTGAGCCCACATTGCTGCTCTCGGTGGTGACGGGTGTGGTGGTGGTTATGTTTGCTGAGTTGGTGGTTCCCCTTCTTATTGTCGAAGTGGACGATTGTGGCATCTTTGAAATCCCGAGGGACCTGTCCTTTGCGCCCCATTGCCTGGAGGAGCGCCATCAGCTGGTTCGTCATTTGGGGCCGCCATGCTTGTAGTTCTCAGCAGGGATCACATTCGATCCATGGATGTTGAGATGGCAAACTAAAGAAATGCTTCGGTCCTCTCTGGTCTCTTTGACACTCCGACCCAGATGGAATCCGAGTCGATGCCTTGTTTCTGTGAACAATCTAGCCCATTTTGTGTGGACCAAGTCGTGTATGGTACGCGTAGGAGTGTTGGTTAACTTTTTCAGTGGATGAGCTCGAGGCCGCTTCCAGTCATTCAAACTATTTCTTGCCATTGGACAGAAAGTGGTGGAGAAAGGGGAGATTGAAGCAGATGCTGCGTAAGTCTACTACCATTATAAACCATGTCCCTCTCAAGTCATCGTTCTGAATTCACCACGTCCTGCGGCACACGGTGCATATAATCGTTTGCTGGTCACTTTTACCTCCCATCTGAATGACGTCTAACGTGGGTCGACTCGCGGAGAACAGGATATGACATTTGACGCAAAATACCAGAGTGTAACTTGGAATAGAATTATAAAAGAAGTCCAGTTGTGTGCTACCAGCCGTAGCTGGGACTAAAGTCTTGTCTTGTTCGCTAGTCTATATGCAGTTGTTTCCATCTTTGAATTTTTTCATAAAGAGAGGGTGACTTGCTATTTCGTCTCATTTTGTCAGTAAACTTCTTACCGGGAAAAGGTGCTTGAGTGAAACGTAAACATGTCACCATACCGGTACGCTAATCCAGATCCGGCCACGCCACCCGGCGTTTTTTACATCTAAATTGGTCCTAGGGACAATCAAGGATGAAACATGATTATTCTTTATTTTTATCGCGCTACGATCTGAGATATCCATAACTTGGAAAAGTACTCTTCAAACTAGCTACCATTAGTTCTGCGGTGAGTCTGAAAATAAAGAAGCCTATTGAAAGATAATCGAACTCCCTTCCACAGTCCCAAAACAGTGTACATGAGGTACGTAGACTACCATTACCCTTCCGACCAGAAGGGAGAGAGTAGCGAAGAGTATCATCTGCCGACGGCAGTTTACAGTTTATGTACAATAAGTATCCGACAACCCTTCAGTGACGCTTCAGTGTTCAGGACAGGGGGGGAGGGCTTTCGAACATTCATCGCATACCGCACGATCGGCCTGCAACTCGGCTATTTCTTTCCCTCTCTGGAGCGGTTTGTCTCTCAGCTTAAAAAAATAATTCACTTACCTATGGATTTTCAGATAATGCATACAAATATTCCAAGTAAGTCAACAGGTTTCTTGTGAAGCCAAGAATAAGCAGAAAATATCAACAGCCAGTAAGTTTTGGATTAACAGCACAACAGATAAAAAAGCCCCTATTGTGGACAAGAGGAAAGCGGGGCACTCAAAAAGCGCTGAAAAACGTACTATAACTGCTGGAATCGCTGAGCATTATGTACTGGGCAGATGATGGTATGTTCATCTTCAGTAATAAAATAAGCCTCCAATTAAGGGCAACAGAACTTTCTGGCACATACACATGTTGCCACCGGCCGTCATGTTGATATCCGGCATCCTCAAATTTTGTCAGGTGCTTCAAGTTCATTAATCTTCACAGTGGACTGTTATAGGCTCCCTGGCCTGTAGCCACGTGGACAACTTCCACTCGGGCATAGAGGTGCGTCCAAACACCACTTGAAAACGCCCTCTCCCTCGACCGAGGCAAAGTAGGCCATTAGACACGCCATCCATCGGGCAATGCAAAACACACAGTCATTTAACGACACTTCAACTTGCTCCACAAGTCTACTAAAGAAGCTACTATCACTGTCTCACTCTTTTATGGCATGACCGGAAGAAGACAAGAGTAGCCCTGGCTAGCCCGGCAGCCACGGTTGCCTGGGGCAGCAACTCGGGTATCTATGTGCAGTAACTCCCCCATTCTGGTGCCTCCTGTGTTTTCGACACCTCGGTGATTGTAGTGCACTGACCAGACGCTACTCACACGTCTCCTGCAAGCAATTAGAATAAGTACCTTCATGAAGGAAAAAATAAGCTGATTACTTATCAGGTTTAAATTGAACGGTTAACCGATTCGGAGAAATGCAGCAGAGAAAGAAATAGAAAAACAAACGTTGTAAGAAAAGGCTCAGTGACTTGACGACTGGCCTAGAAAACAACCTAACTATGAAATTTATTTTGCGGAAAAAGTGTATGGCAACGCAACGGAGCACGATGACTAAAGCAGAGGTCCATGCCACTTTATTTGTGATAACGACCTTTTGCAGAAGTTGATGCACACGAAATTTCCAGAAAAAAGCAGCGAGTATGTTCCCAGGCGAGACTGAAACTAGTCTGTCGACTGTCACATTTTGATAGCGGCGGGCCCACAGCTTACTTTGTAAAACACGCGAGCGCACATAAGACACTTCAGCCTTTGCAAACGAGGTTGTTTGCGGTGGTGGGCGCAGGACCCAGAAATTCGCAGCATCTCCCACGCTTTCTCGTATCTTCTCCTCCTCCTCCTCCTCCTCCTCCGCCTCCTCCTCCTCCTCCCTCCTCCTCCTCCCTCCTCCTCCCTCCTCCTCCTCCTCCTCCTCCCTCCTCCTCCTCCTCCCTCCTCCTCCTCCTCCTCCTCCTCCTCCTCCTCCTCCTCCTCCTCCTCCTCCTCCTCCTCCTCATCCTACTGAGCACGATGGTAAAACGGACTCAGGACTGGATGGTCACCCTTCTTCGCGAGCAACTCACGATCTGGTTAGCACACATTGGACCGTTGTTTAAATAAACACCTGCGTTGCAGTGCCATAGACACCGCATTAAGATGTCGTCACTGCAGCCAGACTCTCTGTCCTGCGAAGACTAAGTTACCCAGAGGGTTGGCAACATTTAAAGCCATGGCATAAACGCGACTGCTTTACTTTAGTGAAAAGGCACTGAAGTGACAAGGAAATGGGGGCCACAAAATTGACCTCACTCTCTATGACATCCGCCCTGAAACTTTTGGTCGATTACCTGACGCAGGAATTGGACTCAAGTGGCTGATCCGACATGAGCTTGCATTTAGTCGTGTCACCACACCCCTCCCATGTGTGGAACTTTTATGGGATGCATGAATGCTACACAGCCTTGCTAACGTGAGCTGCGCCCCAATTTGGTCGCATTGATGTCAGACGCAGCTCCAGTCTGCCCATTTTTGGTACCGGACATGGCCACCCACAAACTTTAAATACTGAAGAAAAAAGAGCTGTAACATGCTTCAATAAAGTAATTTATTTTCCAACGCAATGGAAAGACCCGAGGAAAGGGCACGTTCTTAGAGACCTTAGAGACAGTTCAGACAAAAACAGCCAATCAAAGGAGCTTTCTTAAATGAGCTGGACTATATTCAGGCATGCACCATGCTCCAATGCTTTCTTATGCCGCAGAAGACATGAGCCTGTAACGGGAATAGGTTTGGCCTCCAAATCCCGACTCCCTACGAACAATGGCCATTATTCACTTTCTCAAGAGTAATTTGTACCTCCATACCTCCCATTTTTCTCTGCCCTACCTGCTTTAGCCCGACCCCAGTAAAAAATACATTTCAAAGCCGAATTCTAGAGACATACTGCTATTTCTTGGAGTTTTGTCACAGAACGGAGCTTAGCTCTGCTTATCTACTGCTCGGTTTGGGATATTTGTGAAAGCATGTGACAGTGAATGCAGCAAAATGTGATCATACAGGGCTAGTGCAACTATTTACCTACTGATGAGATCTATCCTGCCTGTCAGTCGGCATTTATGGTTAACCAAAAAACGTGTGGTGTGCCGCTGAGGGCAGCGTGCTTAACGCGATCCGACCAGTGCACATAACTTGCCGGTCTCCCTGCTCGACCAATGCGCGAAAGCCGATGGTAGGAAATTTTATTGTCACTGTGGTCAAAACAAAGACGGCCGAACCACACAATGAACGCAGAACCACAGTGGTAAATAGAAGTCTGGGTTATTTTTCGGAGTAAGAACGTGATTACTGGAGCTTGTCTGGAGGCATCCCGTGGGAAGAAACTGTGGCTCAGAGGAATGAAAGACTAGAAACGATGTAAAACCGCCTCTTTCGCTTCAGCTGACATCATAGGGTTTAAAGGCTGTAATTTTCCGTCGACATAAATACCTGTCGCCGAACAGACCCGAGTCGGAGAGGGAGAAGGGGGTGGACAGGTGCGAAAACTTACCAAAGGATGCTTTAGCGGTGGGAAAAGAAGCATTTTTAGACCGTCCAACGGGTCGCGGAAAGAAGTAAAACAAATATACGGCTACTAGTTGTGTTTATTGCATGTAAATTAACCAGCCCATATTCTATTTGGCGGTTTACTCAAAAGCAGTCGATGACCTTTCACAATGTACAAAAATTTTCCTACAAGGTAACACTTAGCTACACTGCTGAATACTGATATATTTTTCCGTTTTTTACTTTGCACAATGGCACACTGTCTTAGTATTGAGCTTAAACTACTGACTTCAAATGCCTTACCCATATGGATAAACATCTGCCTCCCTCGTAAAAATCAGACCAAAAGTAACGGCAATCAACGTCTGGAGGCGTTAATGCGATCTGATGCAGGTGCTGGCAGGGCGCCTACGTCGGATGAATTGAAAGATTGATGTGAACGCGAATAGCCGAACACACATTAAAAATGTGGAGAAATTATGCCATCTCCCAAGTCGGCAGAGTTCATTCAATGAGACCGATGGGGCCCGAATTGCCGCGAGAGTCTTGGGCTACCGGACTCATACTTCAATGGGCCCCAATCAATTAGGAAGAGCAATTTTCTCCCCTCTGCATATTCAGTCCCGAGGCTTAGCTCAGGACAACTGATTAGCCACGTGGAGAACGCGTCGACGAACACTTTCCCTGACGCCGAAAACGGTGAGACAAATGGTCAATATTAAGGAAAAATCCTTCTATCCTTGTACGTAAACCATAAACATCCACAAATTATATAAGCAAGCAAAGGTAGAAGACAATAATTGGTAACGAGCACGTAACTTATCAAGAGATGTCTCACGTGTTTAGCGGGGGTATTTTAGCACATTAAAATAAAACACTTTTATGTTTTTGCCGAAGTCTCACCTTGTTAGAGAACAAGTTCAGCAATGCTAATAAAATATAAAAGTGTCCTATGTGAGTTCAATGTGTTTATCAAAACCCTTAAAATTAGATATTTGTTAAAAAAATTTCCAGAATAAATGAGTTTTTAGAAATTCTTTCTAATGTAGATAGCCATTTTCGTCATATTCGTAGATTCATCTAAATATGAAAACTCATTGCCGAGGAAAGTGAACGTCCACAACAAAAATTAGCTAATAATCTGCCTAAGATCAATAATAACTGAACACTTAAAAAACGCTTTAATTAGCTATTCTTCTGATGAATATATACACAATTTACATTTTTACAAGGTAAAGGTAAAAAGTGGAAGTTTTTTTGACTTGCTCGAAAGTAAGTGATACATTTTCTGCAAAAAGGAATGTCACTTTTCGCTTATGATTGGAAAGCTTTTCGCTTCCTTTTTGTACTTTAAAGCCCCGTTCTAAAACTTTAAACACACAGCTGAGTGGTGGAATATATACTTGTCTTTTGCAAAAACTGCTAATTTTCTGCCCATTGCATTTCTAAATTTCAGATAAACGAAAACTATATTATACAAAAAATTATTTTATTGTATGCTTCAAATTTAACAAAGGTGTTTCTATGCGGCCATTTCCAAAGTATATTCTATGCATTTTTGTTTACTTTCCAAATTTTCGGCGTAGTGAAAGAAAATACGGGTAATGAATTTTAATATTGAGCTTATTGGCGAAACATCTGAGACTTTTGTCGAAAATAATTTTTAAAGTTAAAATCGTTCATTGCTTCTTTAAAACAATGCGATTCCTCACTTTCCCCTTCACGTGAGTTTCATTGACTTGAGATAAATTTTTCCAGTTTTAGAAGGGATTTAGTTGAAACCTTTCTTGCTTATATTAATGGTCTTTTATAGCACAACCCGAAAAACTATGGATTTTGTTCTGTGATATTAAATATTATAGGAAATATTTTTGGAAATCCCGCAACCTCCAATTTCGCCCAAATCCTGTCTGCTTTCCTTCAATATGTAATACTTAACCTGCAGGGTTCATTAGCAAAAGGATTTCTGAGCCTCAAATTCACTCAACAAGCCTAAATAACAAGACCAACTGTACGCTTAAATTCTCAGTTAAATTTCGATCACACATTGCATGAGTTGGGCCATCTTCTGCATCTCGAATGTCAGCAAAAGTATCCGCTGGCAATGCAGCCAAAAAATAATGGAATTTCGTATCCACCTTGTAATGTGCCACAAGACAAAACCTGGTCCTACAGTGCGCAGCCAAAGCCCAATACCTCTAACCCACATGGCAGGGAGGTTGAAAGTGTGAACACGGTTTGTCGTCTGGCCAACAGATTCGCCGGACATATTTTAGCGATCGGCCAGAGCCCAGATGCTTAGACTAGGTGACTGGAGCGTTGGCGGGGAAAGTTAAAGGTAGCAATAGTATTGGTTGAAAAGATAAGGCACCGTAGATAGCACGTGAAAACTGGGTACAATAATACGGCCAATGAAAAAAGATAGGGGATAAACCCGAGTGGAAATTGTTAAGCAAGGCAAATGAAAGTAACGTAAAGGAAAGAAAATTAAATGAAGCAGCAGATGCTATGAGCGAGAGGGCGTCACCAATGTTGAGGACCATTCTCTCTATTCTTCTACGTAAGCCATAAAGACTCGCAAGTCATTAATGCCCATAAAAGTTAGAAGAAAATGATTGGATACGGGCACGCCGGTTTCTGTTGACTTCTTATCAAGATTTGTGTCCCGCATTTAACGGGGTATTTTAACATACTTAAAGAAAACGGTTTCATGTAACTACAACGACAGTATTGCCGCACCAACATCAAACATTCTCAAGGAAGGGAGAAACTTTTAATCTTTTTAGATATGTGGTAGAATGAAAAATACATCCCATAAGCCCTGCAGCTGCTTGTGCCTGAAGTATTCATTCCCAGCAAAGATAAAAAACAGAAATCTAGGAAAATTGTGCTTTTTCCTGGAGTATAGTTGCAGAATAGACTTTAAAACTGCTCGTCTACTGCTCAGTTTGCGATATTAGTGAAAGCAGGTGGCAGTGAATACAACTTAATTTGATCGTATAGAGCTGCCAAGAAATGATGAGATCTATGCTGTCTGTCAGACGGCAGTTAGTGTTAACCTAAAACGTATGGCGTGCTGCTATGGACAGAGTGATAAACATGTTTCGATACATGAGCATTACTTGCCAGCCTCCCTTCTCGACTGATTTCCAAATATCGGCGACTGGAAAATGAACAGTCAACCTGGGTCATACACAGACATTAGAAACATGCAGTTCTCTTAAGTTCGAGCTTTTGTTTGGGGTGGGAAAGTCATGAGCATTTGGGCTTGTCTGGTGGCAGATTTTAGGGCCGAAACACCGCGGGCCAGAGCAGCGCACAAACAAATGTTGGAAAATTCTTAAACTCTCCCTCTCACCTCATTTGAGATCACAGGTCAGAAAGCCTGTGATTTTTAGTAGAACACACTGCCTGTCACCGACAAGCCTCTAGTCGTAAGGTGCAGAAACCATGCCTAAGGTCATTTTAGCGGTTGGAATGCAAGCATTGCTAGGTCGGCAATTGAGTCAAAAGGGAAGGAAAACAAACATTAAACTGCTGTTTGACTTTATTTTAAATGTATTGATCGGTTTCTACACTTTTTGGTTGTTTTCTTAAAAGTAATCGACGAACTTCCACAAACTGCAACATTTATCCTATAAGGTCACACTGGACTGCACCACTCTGCACTGATAATTTACTTTGTTTTATCCTTGAAAACTGACACCTTGATCTCTACTATTACCATTTCAGTGCTGACTTCAGCCTTTCGATGCAGTTTGAGGCATTGAATAGGAACTGTGTGAAAATGTGAATCTTTGGAAGAAGTTGAGACGATATGGACGTGATTGTTGGAACAACAGATTAATTGGCCTGATGGTTCATATTTATGCTCGAACCATAATCATTCTTAGCTCTTCCATCAACCAGTACGCTGTTTAAGGCGGTCAACAATGTGATGCTGAAATTGAACTCAATTGGCTGCTCCGGCGTGAGCTTGCGCCTAGGCGTGTCGCCACATACCTCCCATGTGTGGCATATTTTACGAGATGCGTGAAGACTGCACAGTAAAGATAATGCGAGCTGCACTGAAAATGTTCACGTTGACGTATGGCGCAAATACTATCCATTGCAAGGACCAGTCATGGGCGCTCACAATCTTTAACACTAAATAAAATAAGAGCTAAACCTTGCTTCCATGAGTTATCTGTTTTTACTGCGCAATGGAAAGTAAAGAAATAGCTTAGGAAATTGCATTTTCATAAGACGCTTTCATTATGCGTATACATTACAGACCATTCAAGCGAAAAGAGTCAAGCAATGAGTGAGATGGATAAACTTTAGGCATGCAGCATACTCCAATGTTGCCTCGTACAACAGAGGACATTGGTCTTCCATCGAGGCTACTGCCACGTACACATAAATGTCCAAAATGAGAAAGAATATGCAACTAGGCAGCGTACACCAGCTTTAGCATTTTGGCTGCCACTTCAAACAACTTTGACATTATCGTTGAGAGAGATAGTAAGCGTTTTGTTTTTATCATTTTTTTAGGAAAGGAAGCCATCAAGAAAGGTGCTCTGCGATGATTTTATTTTTGGCACAAATGTTTTATGAATATACACAGGGGATTGTAGAAATCTGATCTGTAATGCCTCACTGATCTTGATAAATATTAAGAAGGAATGAAATTCCAAATATCACCGTTTGCTACGCTGGCAATAAACCAATCAAGAATAAATGTTGGTCAAACATCATACAAACAAACACTATTTACTTTTCCTACTAAAATTAAATTAAATATAATCTGTATAGTGCCTGGAAGGCAAAAATAGCCAGCTAAAATAGGCAAAAGGCAAATTTACTACACAAATGTGTAAAACAAGGAAAATAATATAGAAGACGAGTCGGGTCTGTGTCACTCTCCTATGCAAATCGCACCCCCTGCCGAGACATATTTTAATTTGGAGGCTCCGTTACCAACTATGACCTACGCCTACCACTTTCCTAAGCAGCCTGAATAGTGTATAATCAAAAGAGAACTTAAAAAAATTAAAAAAACATTTTGGTATATGCCAGAGTGCCACTCTTAACATGGCGCAAATGAGGATGGTACGTCATTTACCAAGTTGATCTGCACCGGGCAAAATCGAACCGTAGTTAAGCCTTTGAGGAAAGGGAGCGACTGACTGCTTGTAGAAACAATTCCTCAACTTCCCAGCCTATTCTGTTTGGTGCGCAACAAAAGTACAATGACCTGCTCTTGCCCCCTGGTCTGGCCTCGCCTGAGTTGTGTTTTTGCGTTAGCATAGAAGTACGCTGTAACGAGAATACACCGGCCTCCAAACCCAGACTATTCATCCCTTGAACCATTTTTTGTGGCATCACATCCTTCTCTTAGTTCACCCTACCTCAGGCTGACCCCAGTTAAGTGTAAAAATTCAAGATTGCCGAATTCTAGAGAAAGTAGCTTTTTTCCTGAAATTTTCTTTCAGAATAGAGTTTAAAACTGACTGCCTAATGCTCATTTTGGGATGTTTATTGTAGCAAATGACAGTGAATATAACATAATTTGATAGTACAGAGCTACCGCAAATCTTTAACTACCGTAGGTAACTGAAAATTTGAGAAATCGAACTAATGCCCGACCCAGATCAAGAATAAGTAACCGGAGAAACACATGTTTTTTACGTAAAATACTCAAAATTGTGAGTTAAAAGGAACTGTAGAGTATGAGGCCCTTGTCAGCAATGACTGCTTTGATATTCAGTCTGAACGTGGCGCACATGTTTCTGATATACTCTGGTAACGTATTGTTCCACTATCTAGCAATGGAGATCTTCAAGAACAAAATGCTGCAGTGAGGCTTTTTGCAGGCCTTCCCCTGGACAAAGGCCCAAAAGCTTTAGTCGAGGGAAGTTAATTGTTTTCAGGAATCTGGCCACACATATCACGGTGTCAGAAATAAAACACGTAGTCTTCCAGCAACTTCTGTGCCCTCCTTCACGTTTGTGGAGGCGCACCATCTTGCTGCAAGAACACATCGTCGTCTGGAGTGCAGTTAGCATCTATCCAATGCTTGACATGGTTCTGAAGAACACCCAGTTACTAGCCTGTGTTAACTTTGTTCCCGGCCTTGAACGCAATCAGGCCAAAGACCATCACAGTGCAGTAAATTTTGCTCTGAAACTTATACTTAACATTTTTTGGTACTCGTTGATTTTCAAAGCTTATGCAGAGGTCTGTTCGACTGTTGGACAACGAATAGACCGTGAAGAGGTCCTCATTAGAGTAGAGCACCTTGTGTTGTCCTTTATTGCGCAGCTTAAAATTTTCTTAATTCTTTCCAGTCTCTTCTTTTTCGCAGTCCTAGAACGAGACGTTTCTTCGTAATAACTCTTGATTTCAGCCTTCAGGTCCGTTTCCATGACATTTATGATCGTGTGATCCAATACCTCAAGCTTCTGAGCCAGATTTATCATGCTCCGGACTGGATTGCAACGAAAACGATCCCGGAGAGCCCTTATAGAACGATAGGTTCAAACCTTTTATTTTTCGATAAGCAGGCTTCCCGTCAAAGCGGCTGAACTTCTTAAAACTGTCAATAATTGTGTAAACGGTTGATCTGGCCATGTCGAACTTAGCAGCAATGTCCGGGCGCGAAACTCCGTGGAGACTGAGATTAATAACTGCTTCATTATCTTTTTGTTCATGGTCAAATATTTGAATGTTTTTCCGAAAATTGTTATCGCATTGTAACTCAAATATTTTTTTAAAAAAAAGTGGTGGCAAAAATATCCCGCATTTTACGGTTGCATACGATACTGATGAGGTCTATCCTGCCTGTTAGTCGGCAGTTAATGTTAACCCAAAACGTATAGTGTGCCGCTACGAACCGGGACAAACGCGATCCGATGTGTGAACATTACTTGCCAACCTCCCTACACAAGAGCCAACGCCTGGAACCTTTATCATCAATCCGATCCATACAAAGACAGTAAAACCCTTCGATAGGTAAACAGAGAACCACAATTTTAGTTTGAAATCAGAGGGTTTTGGGGAAAGGCGTGAAAACTTGAGCCTGCCTGGCGGCATCTGTGGGAGCTTTTAAGGCCAGGAAATCCGTGTTGCAGAAGAATGCACAAAGAAAGACGCAAAAATGATTACAAACCACCCCTTTCGCATCGGCTGATGTCAAAGGGCAGCCGTATTTTCCGGCAGGTCAGAAAAGCGTCCGCTTTTCAGTCGAGATAACTGCCTGTCGCAGCACAGACCCGATTAGTGGGGAAGGGGGGGGTTAAAAGGTGCGGAAACTTGGCCAAAGCTGTTTTAGCGGTTTGAATGATAGTATTTTTGTAACAGTAGAACGGACGAAAAACAAATGTTTCGCTGCTGGTTGAGTTTATTGCACGTTGAGTATCCCGCCACTACTCTATTTGTCTGTTTACTTAAAGGCAGCCAATGGAATTTCACACTTGGCGCCGCAATAAATAATAAATAAATTAATTGTATATTTAAGAACCAGAGATCCCCATCATTACAAACTTGGTATTGTGGTATAAATAAACACAAAGTGGATAATTGCTGCACTATGTGAACAGCCATATTAACAGCAGAAATGAATAATATGGAAGGTATACCCATTTCAGAACCATTTGCCATTTTTAAAACAATAGTCAACAATCTTTGACAAATACGGTAAGCTAGAAAAGAAGCAGTAAAAATTCCTGAGGTTAAATCGGAGGCGGAGTTCGGCGAGCCGCCAATTCAAAAAAATCTAGGAGAAAAACTGCTTCACAAAAAAATAATAGTTAAATGCAATGGGATAGGATTGTGATGTTGCTGACAACGTATAAGGGTTCGGAACGCTCCTTGTCGGGTGAGAGATAATATAGCAGTCAAAGCTACTGTTTATAACCACCAGTGGAGGTGAGAGAGGAGGAACTCATCGTGGACAACAGGGTCGAAACGAAGCGGGGACAGTAGAGATCACGAACTTATTATCGAGATGCAACCTTGCTGACTGCATAGTCCACCAATCAAAGAGGCAAAACCATCAGAACCCGCCTTGATTATCAACTAAACCTGGAGACCATCGTCGTGGTTGCAAAATCGGAGGAAAGTATCAAGGTTGTCAAGAGTTGGCGATGCTAGTTTAAAAGGGGGACAAAAAAGTGAATGCTAAGATTGACTCTGCGCTTTGCACCATAACAAGTCAATCAGGGTACATTTTCAACATAAATATTCATAAATATATATTTTATAAAATATATAATTAAAATGCTGCTGCAATCGTAGAAAAAAATGCCACTCAGACTAAACAATCAAAAGATTTGGTGTGAGTGCCTGCTAGAGGCGGTGGACGCAGACAAGAAAACTTACTCAAAACAATTGCCAGACAGTTCAAGTTGAAAATAGTCTTTGCCCCGTTGAGCCATAAATTCCTGTTAATTTACTAAAATAAATAGGTATTAAACTGCGATAGACTGTCGTCGCGCTAAAACAACAGTCATGCAGGTGGCCAATGAGCGATTTATTCTCGTTTTCTATTCAGAATAGTTCAGGTCTTAACCAAAAAGCGAGCTTTCGCACACAGGAGGTTTTTGAATAAGGATTATTAGGTGTCGAGCATTTACCTTGCAATCCACCATTGAACCGTTCTCGCGCTAAAAGTTTTGAGCTCCTGAACATCCAAGGGGTTTGTTTTACGGATCGCCTACTGTCTTATGGAAAGCTTCATAACTGCACGAACTGATGCGGAACAACCAAACTCCCCACAAAATAATTTAATTGTTTTTATCTGTTCATTATCTACAGAAGGCGTGAGTGCACCTTTCTTTCCATAAAGTATGAGGCATTTTGCTGTCAATAACTATTTAAGACTAGCCAATGAACGTTAATATCTATTTTGGGTCACTTATAAATGCAATACTCGCCCAACGAAGCAGCATACCATATCCTCAGTATTAGTACGCATGCTTTTCAACTCATGGTTTAAGCGGTTCGTAAGAGAACTACTAAAACATTTAAGCATTATCGATATAAGCGAAAAATATGATGCTCCGCAAGCAGTTGAGAAGAAGTCGAGGTGATGACGAAAACACGAGATTTATTCGTCTGACGGTTCACATTCGTGCTCGAACCCATCATTAAAAAGAGCTTCTGGTATTGCCACTTTTGGCAAACTCTGAGGTTCACAGTGCTTGAATACTCCTTACCGCAAGGTATTGAGCCAACCTGCCAAGCAGTTTTCATATTATAATCCAAAACGAATGATGAAATTTTATGGATTAACAACTCGAATGCCAACCATGAAATAATTATCGTGCAAAGGTCAACCATTCTCGATGATAATTGGGCCCGCTAACGTCCTTAGGTATGCGGTAGCACAGTGATTTCATCCTATAAATGCTGTAGCATGTTATGCGACAACTATTTGTATCTGATACTCTCTCTGATAATGGGTTCGAGCGTGAATGCGAGGCGTAAGGTGAATAAATTTCCTGCTTCAGCGATTGCGTATTCTCTAAGTCAAAGGACTGAATCTTGTGAGCAAAGCGGGTTCAGTGAAATATTTGTTGGCTATCAATCAAACCGCTAAAATAGCCTTGGGCAAGTTTTCACACCTGTCCACCTCCACGGCCCGCGTCTGCTCTGCGGCAGGCCATTATCTCGACTGAGAATCGCAGGCTTTCTAGCCTGGAGTGAAAAACGTCTGCCCTTTGACATCAGTCGTTACGAAAGAGGTGGTCTTTTTACGTCTTTCTAGGTTTACGCTTCTGCGCTACGTATTCCTGCGTTAATTTATTTATGAATTTTCATAATACACACATTCCACAAGACCGTGGTGACAAAACTGAAGAACGGAAGTCAACGACCGTATGACGATGCCATCACAAACTTTTGCGTTAGAGGACAATAGACTTGCAATGACGCATTTCTGCCCCCGGCCTGGTCGCACCAGAGTAGATGCTATATTCGCTCTGATTCTGCGTTAGCGCAGATGTGCGTTTTAGCAAGAACACACCGGTCTACAAATCTAGATTATCTTTTACCAGTAACACTCGCACCATTATCTGTGGCATCCCCTCACCTCGTAATGGGTGATTTTACCCCAAATCTTGAGCTTTCTCTCAGCACAACCTACATCAGGCCGATTCCCGCAAATAAAGTAATGCAAATGCTGAATTTAGGAAAATTGTGCCTTGTCTTGGAGTTTTGCCAAAGAAAAGTTTTAAACTGCCTGTCTACTGCTCCGTTTGGAATATTTATGAAAACAGGCGGCATTGAGTTCGATATAACGTTAGCGTTCATAGCTGATGAGGTCAATGCTGCCATTTCGTCGGCAAGTAAACGATCCTTCGCACCTCCACCCCTCATTTCCTTTTAGCAAAACCTACTTAGGGCCGATCCTAGAAAATAACATAACACGAAACCCGAATTTTAGGAAAATAGTGCTTGATTACGAAGTGCTGACGAAGAACAGTGTTCGAAACTACCTATCTACCGCGCCGTTGGGGATATTTGTGGAAGCAAGTGGCAGTGAATTTAACATACTTCGATTATAAGACCTGTCACGAACTGATGAGGTCTATGCTACTTGTTAGTCGGCAATTAATAATAACCCAATGCATATGGTGTGGCACTAAAGACAGAGTGATAAGCGATGTCCAACGCGTGAGCATTATTTATTGGCCTCACAGATCAACCGATGTGCAAATTTCTTTGACTGAAAAGTGATAGATTCGGGTCACTCACAGACAATCAAAACATGCAGTAAGCAAATAGCCGAAGTAATTATCTGAAATTCTTGTTGTCTGCGGACGAAATATGTGATCACTTGGCTCTGCCTGCTGGCAGCTGATGTGATATTTTAAGGGGGGAGGTGGGTAGGTAACAAAATAAGCTTAAAAAACCAAACACCACCCGTTTGGTTTTGGCTGACGTAACAGGGTAGCCATAGTTCACTGCAGGTCAGAAAGCCAGTTCTATTCACTCGACATAACTGCCTGACTGAGAAGAGACCCAAAAGGGGGCGGCGGCTGCGGAAACTTCGAATTTAAGCATATTTTAGATCGTTAAACGGGTCAAAAAATGGAATGAAAAAAATATTCCACTGCTCATTCAGCTTGCTGCTCGTTTATTGGCACGCCGATACTCAATGTGATGGTTTAATTCAAAGTTGCTAACAATCGTTCACGATCGTTCCAGAAAAATAAGTATAAGTTAGGTTTAAGCTTCGGGTTAAGGTCAGAGTTGAGGTTGTCATCAGGATTAGGCTCAGGTTTAAGGTTTGTGTTGGTGTTAACTTCGGGTTTTTGGTTGAGGGTAAAAAAGTAAGATAAAAGGGTTAGTGTTAGAGTTAAAAAAACACAAATATTTATCCTTCCTGAATGTTACCGCAAGGCAGCCGTTTTAAGTGGGCGGGGCGGTTCCTATTCTCACGTCCTTTTTAGGCGGCCATATAAGGCATCCTTTCCCCTAGTGTCCGAAGTATCCGAATAAATCCTTTGCTTCAACGATTGTGTCTTCTCGATAAAGGTAGGCTATGTAGAGCTCTAAGATGGCCAAGAACCCCAGGTGCGTCTAATAAGGAGCCGGTGGTAATAGGGGTTTAACGGGTGCGGCATTAAAGCGGGTAATATAAGTTCTATATGGTCCTTGCAAAATAGTATGTTCTGTTCTTTCTGCTCTTTAAATTTATGAAGCCCATCGTGCACATATATTATAAAGGCTCTGAAAAGTTGACAGCGAAAGTGGATAGCGGCTTGAAAGCCATAGGAAAACTTCATTGCCGGTTTCATTCGCACAGACTTGGGAAGAATACTGTTGCTTCGACATCGGTATAAAAAGGATAATTTTTCTAGCGTGACTCGTTCACGAATTGCACAAATTTCTATCGTTGAGCGTAATATAAAACCTGAGCCGAGGTTTCTGGCTTTCTTGCTGCTGTACATAATGTACCGTAACGTTCTTCTCTAACTTAAAACGTGGTATCTTGCTAATAACTAGGTTAACCTCAGCTTCCTTATCTCATTGGAGGTCAGCAGCAAATTGTAACGCTTTATTTAAATAACGTCAATACATTCTTTTACCAGAATGAGTTCGAGTGACACATTGGTTTCAGAGACCTCGACGGACAAATTTAAGTCAACGCCAGTTAGCCTCGGCAGCTTAGTATTGTTTTTGAGTTTTGAAGATCTTATTCACTGAAAATATGCTTAAATTGTTAAATGTTTATCGCTCGAATTTGACAATAATAGACTTTAAAAGATGAAAAGGTGTTGACCACAATAGATGGATGCCTGTTCTGAAGTTTCAACACTGTCAAGAAATTGCGTAGCCTTAAATTCCCACTCAAAACTCTGGGAAAAAATCATACTCTCCTGTTTCTGAAATTGCCCCTGGCGATCGAAAAGTGCCCTCCACTAAAACACATTTCATTCAAGATACCGAAATGGGTAAGGAAATTTGCGTCTAGGGGCATGAGAGGTACCTGGCATATAATTTCAGTATTCGGTTTAATTTAAGCTGGGGATTTTTTGGGACGACTAAACGACAGGGAGGTAATGTATGACCTTAAGACTGGATCGAACGTGTTCATCAAATATTAAGGTGAAACTGGCGTTTAGTTAACCACTCTTCTAGGACACAATATAATCCGTAGGTGAAATGACAGGGGGCGATAACGTTAGAGATGTGAATAGAGCTGGAAGTAAGTTTACAAAAACCTTTCTAACCGGATAAATAATTCGGGGTAAACAACTGCGGGAGTGGGTTCAAACTATCGTTGACTGACTATGGTTAATAACACAGCAGTAACGACTGCGGCATTTCAAGCCTTTATCAGACAAAAAGTCGCCGGGCTTGATCGGCATTTTAGCAGATTTATATAATTCCTTTGACCCACTTGGGAAAAACTCGGCGGCCTCGGTAGGATTCGAACCCACACCAGTAAGTGGAAGGCTTTAGTACAGCAAAAGCTCTAGCCAACTGAGCCGTGAGGCCCCCCACCAAGAGTTATGTGTTTTATCGAACTTGGGTCAAGTTACCAACGTAGCCTACTGAAACGTATGTTATCCACCAATTCTGATACAGTAAGCTGACCCCAAGCAGGATTTCCACCAGTCGACTACTTGGTGCAATGGTTAGCATTTTTGGCTTCTCATGGATACTTTATCTTCCAAGGTCCAAAAATTGTTTTGTTTTTAAATAGTATAACAAAAAGTGTGCCAGTAGCAAAAATCCACTTAAAGTCTGCAAAGGTCACACAGGAAACCCTATATTTTTCCCTTTTTATATAGAGGAACTCACCTATCACAGAAACTGTTAACCGATATGCTGTAATGCATTTCTGAGTAGAACGTATAGTTTACTTAAGGGAGAAGTATTGACTTTCATGCAGTATAATCCAAAGACATTGCACTCAAGCAATGATTCAGGTTTTTGAACGAACCCATTTCCTGTACCTCACAAAATCCATACTCAGTAAACAGTGACCACATATAAAGTATAACTATGCCCCAGTGAGTTTCACTAGCTATAAAAATTCAAATATGAAGAAAACGCTTTTCGGGAAATCAAATTTTACTCGTAAATTTTCAAGTCGGTGACTGGTTGTTTGTTCTACGAATTTTAAATTTATATTCGCGCACCACAGCGAAATGTTACTGATGTGCGTGCCACAAGTTTTTATGTACTGTGAGAAACGGAATTTTTTTCATACCGAGTGAGCTCTGGTTATATTGGCCAACCTTGACGTACGCAATGGTCTTCGGTAGCATCAAAAAATCGTCTACTAGAGGCTTTGAAAATACTTGGGATTTTTCGGTTTCTATCTTTTTGCTTTGGATGTGTTTTGGCCAATTTCCACTTATTTCGTCCCGCTGTCGTATAATACATTTGATTTAACCGTTTGGTATGGCTGGTTTTTCTCCCCCGGCTGGCGATGACTATGGTTAGACTGTCCATAAGTGATTTACTTCAGTAGGGAATGTTTGCCAAACAAGGCTAACTAATTTCTTCGTATTCAGATTTTCTGAAATCGAGTGATGTTTGCATATGCTCAGAACAGCCGAAATTACTTTGGCCCAATCAGCGAACCCCTTTTCTGTACTTTGTCTCTGATGATGGGTCCGAGAAAGAACTGAAAATGTCAGACCAGTGATCACCTCTCTTCTTCTTTTCTGAACCCCAAACTATTGGTGACAAGAAAAACTGCCACACCTTTTCCTCTATTCAAGTACCCCATGCCACAATATCACTTCCGTTTAAGACGGTGTAAGCCGGTTGATCGCCTCATAAAGGTCCTCGTCATCTGCCTGACATTCTCACTCAGACCCTTCGACTTGTCACGTCGTCAGCAGACTTATATAGTAGATAATATAACTTATGCAATGTGTTATCGAAATTAAGGGAGTAGTTTAGCGTATATTTTGTATTGATATTTTCATTTGTTGAGTGGATTTCAGTCTCAGAAAGTCGTTTTCTAAAGAACACTGCATGTTGAATGTTATATATTAAAGGGAAACAGGCAAGATTTTATGAAATCAAAAGGTTTCCGGATATCCCTGAAATTAAGTATAGTATTGAATATCCCACAACAAACGTGTTGACTACTTTTGGTTTGAGCTATGACTAAACATTAATCTAAACAAAAGAGGTTTCAAAAAACCCTTCTTTAACCGGAATATATGATCTTAAATTAATGTAAATCTGATAGAGGCAACTGAAGGAATCAAATTGTTTTCACGAAAAAAAACTCTTAATTTAGCTTTGAAAATTATTTTTTTGCCTATTTCTGACGTTTTTTACCAACATACGCAGGAGTGAACTTGGTTTACAGAATAACTATTTTACAACCTTAAAAAGACGTTAAAAACAAAATACATAGAAAAATCTGGGAAATTAATAGCCTAGACAACCAATATTAAAACATAAGCATGCAAAAAATGCGTTTTGTATAAAATATTTCAATAATGTGGGATTTAAGAAGGCGCAGGGTAGAAAATAGCCTTCTTTTCAAAATATAAGGATATGTTTGGCCTCACTTTTGCATATTTTGTCGTGGTTAATACCTTAAAGAAATATTGTATTTTGACGGTTAAGCTAACCATACAGAACGAAATCCAAATTCATGACAAACCACTTGAAAACCTTGAAAATGCTCAACCATTCACCGTTATATCAAGGAAGACGTGACATTAATTTTAATCAATTATCAAAACAACAATAATACAATTTGGAAAAAGACAAGGTTTCTAAATATACAAAATGGTTTACATAAGATTTCAACACATATTTCTATTCAAATTTATTGGTCACAGTCACAGTTATTTGGAAATCTTTCGCAATATGTTGTCTTTTTTAAAAAAAAGGTTGTATTTCTAAACGAATTAATATTACTTATACTATTTGCTTTATATTTTCAAGTCGCATTGGATTGATCACTTTTACTTTAAAGCTTTCTCACATACGTGGGTTACCGTTTGTGACTGATTATTGATGATTCTAAAATTTCGGCACATTGCATGAGATAGGTCACCTACTATATAAAAACGACCCTGGATTTAAATTCTTATGTGTTGAGATTCTTTTTATTCGTTCAAACTGCATTCTACTTCCCAAGTATTGTCTTCCCAAACACCGAATATGGAAAATTACTGGCGCCGTTAGGATAAAAGATGTCCCAGCAGGAGGAGGAAATTTGCAGAAATACATAAAGCTGGAAAAGCTGCCGACCAAGCTAGCTCATATACTACGAAATGCAGCTGGTTATATTTGATCTTGTTGATCTCATTGAAGTCGAAAAAGCCAACGGACGTCCTAATTTTTCCTTGATTTGATCGTTGAAAAATATTTACATGTAGATATTCGGTAACGGACTATCTTATTCAAGTGTTCTTCAAAGAGAGAACTTATTATAGCAGATTTTAAATCAATCTTAAGCATACTTATTGCAGAATTGTGTTTCGCTCATTTTTATTCCTTGGCAACGAGATTTCATGTTTGGATGAGTCTACAAATATGTCACAAACAGCCATCTGCATTAGAAAGAATGGTTCAATACTCCCAACGTCGGTAAATGCCTATAAGAAATATCTTATAATCTTTGGACATTTAAAAGCAAACGTACCCCGGCCTGCGCGTTAGGGATTTTGGAGCAACATTGCAATACATTTTTGTTTTATGACCAAACTTATCTTAGCAACGAGATTTCATGTTTGGATGAGTCTACAAATATGTCACAAGCAGCAATTTGCATTCGAAAGAATGACTCAATACTCACAACGTCGGTAAATGACTTTGAAAAATAGCTTTTGATAACCACATACAACAAAATCTACATTTATACGTAGTGGATAGATAACTTAGGAAATAGTATAGTATTCACCAATATTTCATAGACGATCTGAAAGGCATCGTAATCTAACACCCGAAATTCTTCTAAAGAAATTTCACAGTTCGAAAGTCCTCTGAATATGCATAAAAAATTCATTTACGATGTCAATTGGGGAAGTTAAAAACCATGCAAGTACTCCACGATAGCTGAGGTACTCAAGCATATATTTAGTTAATGCAACACATATTAGGTTTTCTTATCCAACCAGTATATGAAACAATAATTTCGTTAAAAATTATTAAGCTTTTCTTTAAATCTCAATTTTATATTCCTGCAGTTTTCTTTTCTATCTCATTTTACCATGTGCCAGGTTTACTCGGATTTTCTATTAAGAATAACTAAAGGAATTATTAATAATAAATATACACCATCTATATCAAGACTAAATGGTTGCCCTGCTTAATTTATCCCAATGGGTGTGACAACATGAAATACGCCTGAATACACAAAACGTATTCAGCTGGATGATGAGTTAGGTTTTCTCAAGGCCTTTTTGATAAATTGATTTAAATTTCTTTGCTTATGTGGTCTCTACAATGTGCATTAATGAACCAAATGGAATTCTGTTTATTTTACGAAAAGAGATATTATAAATATATTTTTTTTCCTAAGATCACCTTTCAAGTGGCTGAATCGTAAGATAATATCGTAATATAAACGATGAACGCAAGTATATGCTTGCAAAAGTCATAAGTACGATAACTGTGAGCTTTTGCCTTGCTTCTTTTAGAGATCTCCTTCAGCTATCCTAAAAAATACGTAACCTAGATACTGGTAATCACTATTCTGAACAACAGCCTTCTTGAAGTCCGTTGATCTTATTATTCTGTCTCTTGGGTGCTCTTTTTGGTGAACGTTCACGGCTTTCCACCTTTGTTATATTTCACATGAAGGAAAATATAATGGGACATTTTTCCGTTTAAGCGCATTTAATGACCTTGAAAAATTTAGATAAATACATCACCTTTTATTGTTATCTGTGCATATTTTTAGTTTGCGGTTAAGTATGAATAATGCGCGGCACATAAACTTAAATAATGTACAAACAACTGTTGTTGCAACAACGCCGTTTTCAAAGTACACATAAGAGAGACATGTGGGGTATATGACATATGTTCTATTGTATATCAAGCTTAAATAGCTTCTCTGAGATGCTTCTAGACAATATTCTCATAGGCCTGGATCTTAGGTTTATTTTGACTAGACGTTTTTCTGTTTGCTTTTGAACTTATTTTTTGGGCAAATAGCTAAAAATGATGGCATTCTAACGAAATGCACACACATCGATTCTTTTGCAAAAGCTGTAATAACGTAAATTAATCTTTACTTACTTTGTGCAATCGTAAAATGTGAAGTTTAAATTTGACTGCAATTGATTTGCTGCTGCTTTCCAGTTTGCATTTATGCCCTTGAATATGCAGTGTTTGACCTAGAAAATGCGAAATGCCGACATTTACGAAAGAATAATATTCACTGAAAAGCCACAATCAATGCATGTTCAGAAGCTTTGAAATATTAATATCAAACTTAAAAAGCATGTTTAACCTAAATAAAATGTGAAAACTGATATTATTTTATTGAAAAATACTAATTTTTTGAAAAACGTGGCCAATTCAGAAATATTTAAATATCACTGTAAATGCGAAGAATGAATTATGCTAGAACTGGCAGATGATAGCATAACCATACCATTGTATGTATGGTTATGAGAACTATCCTTACGTCAAATTAATGTATTTTATATCTCTTATTGGATAACAATTAACTTAAGATAATCTTTTAAAGACCGGTGAATGTTTCACAAATTTTGCGGATATATCATAAGGTCGAAATTACTTGAAACAAGACGATTTATATTCTATTGCAAATGTTAAAATATATTCTGCAAATGTGAAGGAATTTATCCGTGAATTGTTAAGAGGATAGGTACGATGGCCAATGCTCAATTAATACAGACTGACTAAAGAGATTTCATTCATTCCATTTTGTGAGATATGCCGGTTGAAATTTTGTGAATCATCTTGCATGCAAAGTTCTTAAAATACCGTTAGTTAGTTTATTCACGCTAATAGAGTCGATTTCAGAAATAAACTTCAATCTTCTTTTGAAAAATATGTAGCCTCTTTAAATTTGTTGATCCATCACCCTACGCTGAAATATTTTTATGATTTCCTTAAACATGTTTCAGGTTTAGATTAACCAAGCGCTAAATGAGCTGCGATTTGCATCAAGTGGTGGAGGGAATTTCAGATTGGAGAAATATGTTTAGATTCCTCCCCTTACCTCTTGGTTCATTGACAGCCTAACATATCATCTGGGAGCTTCAAATGAATATATCAGCTAAGGTCAATCAGGTACTGCGGAATAATTGCAAAATGTTTACAAGCTCCCGACTGACATTCACTGCCACCTAACACACTGTTTCTTATCCTCCTTACCCTACCAAACCTCTTACATAACACATTAATACAAACAAACAAACATTAACACTTTCATGGTTTACATTTCTACTACGTTCCATAGTTCCCTACAACTGTACTGGCCTGAAGAAAAGTTGTCGAAAGTAGTGCGTATGCTCGCCAAATAGTTGATGAATGCTCACCGATCGTCAACGGAACCCATTCGTCGCGCTCTACAATAAGGGTTATTCTAAAGCACCGCGCGGGGGCGCATAAACGCTAGTATTAGGAAAGGCCGATTAACAGTGATGACATAGAAAAGGGAGACTTAAATGGCCATTTCTGGCTCATCAGCCACCATCAAACAGCTCTTCCCAACCCTAAGTGGAGCTGCATCACCCGAATTTCGAACCCGTGATCTGTTAGTCAGAAGTTCACTGCCCTACAGCTTGAGCCGTTGACTCATTGTCTTTCTGCCTTAGGTCAAGAATATGAACATTCGTTTATGAACGATCACCGATCATCAGCGCAAATAACTCGCACAGTTCTTCCTTGGGGCTCACTCTTGAACCCCACCAGCAGCCACATAGTGGCTAGTAGTAACAAAGGCAAAGTAAAAATTCCGAAAAAGACACTAGAATAACCATTTCGTATATAGCTAATATCACAATGTTCCTTTTCCAAATTAACTATAAGCAAAAGCTGGATTGCACAACAGTACCCTGTTTGCTGAAATTAAAAATAGCCGTTTGAATGTGAGTAATTGCAAGCTGTCCTAGGGAATTGTCGAGCATGCCAGAAAAAGATGAGCTTGTTAAAACAATGATTGCCTGTTGGCCTTACCCGCAACGTTCGAGGCATTCAATCGCCTGCATAATAAGTTGAATTTTTAAACCCTTATAGATAATAATTCTTCTGAAACTAACTTGTCACGAGCTGCATTTCTTTGCCGGCTAGTTGGTAGGCACGCAGAGATTGGCACGCGAATCTAGATTTGGTCCTCCTAATTTCGGCACGAAATCGCAGTCCTGATTAGCTTGACCTCGTAACACCATTTCCCATATATTAGATAGAAGAAAAGTGGTGGAGAGATTGTGATGCTGCGAGGCGTTTTTCCTACTGATTAATGTGCAAAATTATTAGCGCCTCGTGCGCACGGCAGGATTAGTTGTATTGGTAGTAGTATAGTAGTAGTAGTATTAGTAGTAGAAGTAGTAGAATAAGAAGAAATAGTAGCAGTAGCCGAAATACCGTTATCGCCACGCTGATACCTTTGGGCTCCAATAATTTCGCTCACGGCAACCATTACCGGTAATGTCTTTTCGCTACTGAGCGGCTGCTGGTGGAACTCAGGCTTGAGCCCCAAGGCACAACAAGGGGAGTTTTTTCCTTAGCACGGTCGTTGAGCGCCACACTACCACTAAATACACCTGATTGCAGCCAACAATCCTGTAGCTCAATGTTTATGGCCTTGGACTACTTACCAACAGGTCACGGTTTGAGCCTCAATAAACTAGGTGTTCACCGATCACGTTACTTGAGAAATGCGTCCCGCTTGTGTCTTGGGGTTTACTCTCTAGCTCTGCTAGCAGTGGCGAAAGCCACAGGCTCATTCCTTTGGATTCCAAAATCTATGCTCTTAACCGACCTTGACAACTCTGCGCGAGACCGTACGGACAGTAAGGGTTTGGCAGACTGCTCTTAACTCTGTACCCCATGAGCTATTTGGTAAATCATCTAGTGACTAATATATAGAAGTGTTAAATGGAACGTGCACACATCTTGATAGATACACAGATGAAGTTAAAACGCAGATAGTGAATTGGCTATCTAGTAGATATGAATGGCTTCCGCCTGTACCCCTGCATATGAATACGGTTAGTCACCTATGAAGTTTGTCCTTGTGCAAAGATAGTGTATGTGTTGTATTAGCAGGTTTAACTGTAGGCGAAATAGACGCTCAAATGTTGGCAGAGTCGTGTTATGCCTGTTACTGGCCGCAGGGCCTCCTAAAAGAGGTTACGCGTTAAATTTCCCAGAAAAACATGAAGCCCATCTCAGGTTACAATGGGTGTTATTGGGATACCCATGGGGAGGATAAAATAAAACGCCTTTGAGCTGGCTCACGCCGTGCAAGCTTCTTGATACCGATCCCGATCCGCGCTTGGCATGATCATGAAATCAAGCACATGACATTAAAAAAGTAAGATACCGTGCACGTCTTTTCTCACTTTAAACTTCATATGGAAGAAAGCTCTCCTGCCCAATAAAATTCTACTAGATCTAGATTAAGTAACCCTGCAGTTGCCAGTCCTTCAATTCGAGACACAACCACATAACGTATAATCTTATTCGTAGCTTTCACTTGGACTTGTTCGAGAATTTGATAATTTGTCTTGAGCTACGTCCGCTAGGCCTTAACAACATACGCTAAAGCGGTTTTACCAATATCTTATTAATTATCCCAGGCGCTCTTCTTAACGATAATAACGCAGGTTGCGCTCCTATAACTGCTTTTGCACATTATGCGAACGAGTTATATGCTCGAGGACTTTCGAACATTGAGGTTCTCTTGTTTCGCAACATTTAAAGGACATTATTAATCGAGAATGTATTGGAGAGAATCAACTTTAGTGTGAAAAATAACGGACACACAAGCGGATAAACTGTACAGTCATTGTCAAATCTTATGCCTCCCCAGAGTTTATTACCAACAGCAAACCCACTGACAATGCAACCTAGGCTACCGATAATGTAACTGGTATAGATTAGAAGCAGTTTATCCCCAAAAAGCTGAACACAGAGGGGTAAAACATAAATTGGAGGTGTATATGTGTTGAGTTTGCGGTAGTAACCCATATGAAAAGATGTGATTTCTGTCAACAGATTGTGTCCTATCTGGATCTCGGGAAGTTTGTGAAGTAAGCGTTCGTGTGGTGCACTACCGACAACACTGCCCGGGTTGTAGCAGGAATAAAAAACGACTGGCAACTAGATAGATGTGGCCTCACAGTACATCACGATTTCGCTTTGGGGACCGGTATGTTATGGCCCACCGTGCTTTACGTTACTAGTTATTATGCCCTTAGTCAATTTATAATATAAAAATATTACAAAAATGAAGAACTTGCTTGCAGATGGGTTCTGCCTTGGTTGGATAGATATCAGGTCTACAAAAGATCTCGTTCAAATTATAAATATTTGCATTATAATGAACTGTGCTGAAATTTATGGAAAATGGATCTTTATTTATAATGATATGACACATCCAGCAAAACAGTAACGCTAGATATTGTAGCCTGTTTATTTACCATCTATAGAATTGTGTCTTTTCATATCATTTCTCATTCATTTTCTTGAAGTTCTCCAAAAACAAATAAAACGTTTGCAAATTTTCGGATAGTTATTCCACATCCACTGCAAAAATATCTGCTTCTCCAACAAACAAACGTAGTAGTTTATACAGGGCTATTTTTAGACGGTGGTTCATTCGCCTTCCTTTTTTCTATTTATAGATAAAAGAGCCAACCACTTGCACACAAAATATTATCGTCTTTTTCATAATTTGACCCAGAAAAATACAGTATATTGCATTATAGCTCATTAAATATCCACCACAATTCTAAAAGTGTTCTCAAGTAAACCAAATACTCATGTATCGTTGTAAAACTTCATGATATGCAGCCCAATTAAACAATATTTCATTCACTTTAGGATGGCAGCTTCTGACCGAATGTCGTTCCCACCGCCTGCAAAAACAACACGCTCTTTTTAACGTCTGGTAAAGTAGTATGAATTTCTTTCGTCGAGTTTTGATAAAATACAAAATGTTAGATATCTTCTACTTAGTTCGTAGCAGATGATACCTTCTTCAAAGTATATACTTACAGAATACGTATATTGCGAAATGCGTACAGAATTTAGTTTGAAGTCCACAAATGCAAGTGTTAAAAACAAAAATGGATCATGGCGTTTTGAGAATTGAAAAACCGTTATATAATCATTATGTAAGAAGAACATTGACTTAGTCATCTGTTTCTGTAAAATACGTACAGAAAAGGATATTTTTTTATGAATTTTTTCGACAAAATAATGATGAATATATAAAGGCCTCTAAAAACAATAAGAAAAATTCATATTACTTAACAGACATATAATAAAGTGGATTTTACCTGCTGATTGCCAAAAAGTAACACTTTCAAAATCTGGCATTCTGAAGAAAATGATATATCTTGAGATTGTGTTACGGAAAAATTAACACTAAAACTATCTTTCATCATTCGTTAAACTCAAATCCACTTCAAAATTTCGTTTGAGGTAAGGGTGGATTTTTTACCTCGACACATGTGTCTGCAACCCGCATCAAAACCTTAAACATGGAAAACGCGAAGCTGTTCTAGTAGTTGAACCTATGGCCTTAGGCGATGACAAATTATGTTAATTTAGTTCATTTAAGTTTTGAAGCCCTTTTCCGATGACCTGTTTTTATAATTGTGAAGCTATATAGGTCCTGAAATGTGAAATTAAATATCTTAAATTTAACATAACTGACGAAATATCCTTCTGCGATTTTTATGAACTCTACGTTTATCTGTATTTATGAACAAACGCTCAATATTGGTTGTCAAAAGATTTTTGAGGTGAATTTAACTCCTGCGTAACTGAGGTAGGTGATTTAATTAAAAAGGTAAAGAGGAAATTCAAAATATAATATTGATTTTGCATACATAATTAATGTCAGTCCAAATGCCCTTAGTGCATTTTCAGGGCACTTAGGTGAATTCGAGAGCGATTTTTCATAAAGGGCTAAAACCAGCACCACTCAACATAACTTCTTAATGTGCCATTCTTAAAGTTACTTTATAATTGATCGAGCAGGTTATTCAAAAAATAGTTCTTTCCATTTACATACTGATAAAACATTACTCTTTAGAATTTCCGCATATTATGGAACTTTGCTTTCGGGGAGCATGGTCCGTTACCTAGATGAGCTGGAAGGCTGCTTTTGAAGTTTAAGATCACCCGTTTGACCTGGTTTAAAGCTCGGGCACCCGTCGTCAAATATTATTTCTGCGGTGTAAACTCAAATATTCTATTCTCTATTATATATTAAAAATCAGATAACAGGAGACATTTTAAGAAAGTGTCCTATTAATCTGAGCAACCCTTTCATATGAAACGACACGTTTGCAATTAAATTCAACTTTGTGAATCTCATTTTCATAGTGGGGTAATGTGTGTGGAATCGACTTTTATTAACATTATGCGAGTAAAAACATGGGTGTTGCCATAGCCTTTTTTACTCAGCGCTGCCTTTCATCGAGCCAGTATAAACCTTTCCTTTGATATTTTTTATTATGTTTTTCAATAGTAGTGCAAGGTTAACATATTACAGTTGTGCTCAATAGAACTGAGTCATAAGAGCTGGGGATAGTTCAAAAAATTCGTAGACGGGGATACACTGTCGTTTAAAAAACACTATTTGTCAGATGATATAGCTATTTTATTTAACTACGTAGCATGTAGTCATTTCATGACGCGTAGTTAGAAGTTAGCTTTCCTTTACATCATAACAGGTCCCTTTTCATAACGGTAGACATCGTAACCATATGAAGTCAAGGTGAATGGAGATTCGAAACGTTAGCTTCAAGGGCTGTGTTCATTCGTTAGTGAATTAAGGTCTCATGTACTAAACTTGCACTTTTTCAAAGTTTCTCTAATGGTAGCTAGACTACTATTGTAAAGTACTACAGATCCGGTTGGTAGTAAGAGTGGATGTTCACGGAATAAAATTATTGCTTTGTTTACATTTCAGTGTGTTCGGTCTTCAGATCCCTGACACTAAACAACCATTACGCAAAACAGAACAGTCTTTGCCATTGACATGCCAATTTAAAAAGACCTAGGTCTTATAGATTATTTTCCTTTGCTTTTTTAAACTTTTCTCGTCTGTTTATTTAGCTGATAACTGCATGCGTTCGGTGGTATCACCTTTAGATGGACGTTTATTAGGTTTCAAAATTAGTGTTTTAGTTCATTATTTTGAAAGGGACATTTGAGGCTCTGCGCGACAGAAAAATAGTCATCAGACCGACCAATACTGACAGTAGCTCAAGCAAACCCTATCGAGATGATTACACATATATGTGTTATTTACAAGTCTACTTACCTTAAGGACTGTTGCAATAAAACATAGCTCAAAGTTAATTAGGTCAGCACTTCAATTGTATCGGTGTTCGCTTTTGCGCTATTAACGCATTGGCAGCGGTGAACGGACGAACGTTTCTGCAATGTCAAGACTTCATGAGATCTAGTTTGGTATAAACAAATTATTTTTCTATCAACTTTACACAATTTGGACACACTTGATAGGCTTATTTTGGATCCCTTGTTGAAAAATGTGAAGAATAAAGTTGCATTCTGAGCAAAGTGGATCTCCAATCCATCCATCATAATACAGAACTATTTAAAATCACTTCAGGAAATGTTGGCATTTGACACAGATTTTGCAAACACTACGCAAATCTTATTACAGCCTTATCGAACCACTGATTTAGGTTCAAATGTCTTAAGTTAAATATGCACTGCCACACTCAATTTGACCAAATGTTTAAACAAATCAAATATCATCCGACAACGCAACAACATACTTCTCCAGGTAACTGATATATATAAAAATTTATCAGTGCCCTATGATTAAAATAAATTCACGAGCCCAACAGGCCTTTACTCATTTCTGCAAGTGGTTCTGTCGAAAAAAATTGAAATTATTTGTCAGTTGATAATAATAAATGTTCCCCTTACGTGAATGTTAGAAGCGTGCGTGTGGGATGAATCACGAACCATAGCGTACACGAGTTTCACCTTGAACTTCTAGAATATACGATTTTTCAAGCTGAGAGAATACACTGATTTTTTGGGAGAAAACAGTCAGCAGAAGTTTCCAAGTTTTTTTCAAGAGTTCACTAATGAAGCACCAGAATTTACGAAAAAGAGCACAATTGTGGTCTATTCCAGCGAAACGCGTTTCCCGATAGCGTTAACCTCTGTTTCTTCTGGTCAACATCAGCAAGACTCTGGTTAATCATGCATACATCCGGCTGAAAAGCTTATTTGCATTTTTGCCTGCGCCTTGGCAGTCTTCGAGCATGCAAGTACCTGGTTCTTTTTTGCTCTCATCGGTATGTGAGGCATAGAGGAATTATACGTTATTTTCTAAACAATCTTAAAATACGAGTGATTATTTTTTATCAGTGAAGGTTGTAGCACCATGCACTTTTAGAAAATCACAGGCTAGCATAAATTCACAAACATGAGGCTCTGAATTAACTGAACCACTTATTGCATGTTAGCACGATATTTTCGTATAAACAAAGACCATGAAAATTTCTCCCAGACTTATATGTTTAAACTACCTACAGAGTCAGCAGTTTAACTAAAAGGAGGTCGGTTTTATCCATTGTAAGTCTTTGTGGTTCTGTTAGCTGAGAAGATTGTAAAATTACTTCCGAAAAGGCTACTTATCTGCAGAGGCTTCATCAGTTCCGTAAATGACACTGGTCATGTAGACATCTTGAACGCTATATGAACACTTTCCGTGCCAAATCTTTGCAGTTCGTTCAAGGGCACAAAAAGTCCAGACCTGTTAGCTGAAAGGAATTTGAATATTTGTGGGTGAGTTATAGCAGCATAAGCTGATTGTTGCAGTTTGTAGCTTTTAAATACAATTGAATTGTGTTTGTTGGCAAAACAATCTATGAACATGCACAAACATATTTATAAACAAGCTGCAAGCAAGGAGAGTTATAAATTTCAGTGTCGTTTTTTTTCGATAGAAATAGTTTTTACATATTGATATGCGTTCTGATGTGCGCTTATGTAAAATCTCTTTACGGACGTAGTTACGACCACCAAAAAGTGTTTGCTTATATGCATAAATTTCGGACAGCATATACGTGTAATACTTAAAAATGGAGACAAATTTCTGTCGAAAAGAACGACAATCCAGCAGTTTTATGCACCTACACTGCATCGAATGCAAGTAAAATCATGTCCAATGAAGTCTTGTGTTACTCGTAGCATTTTCTTTGGCATAAAGACTGATGGCATCCGTTAACCAGTTGAATTCTATTTTGATTTTATCTTTTGAAGCTTTTAGATATCACTGTGATTTGATTTTTATAACATAATTCGTTTTTTTCCAATTAGTGTCAAATAACAGTTCGATGACTTAACCGACCAGATCTACTAGATGTCGAGCGCATTAAAGAGGATAAATGAACTTGACTGTTTTAAAATAATTGCTAATTAAATCCAGGCTTCATACGGTTTCCGTTAAATTCATTGGAACCAAACGCGGGACACGGTCGTATTTTCTCATGACAAAAATGTAAATACGTTTTGTTCAAGCAAGCGACAAAATATGACCCTATGGCTTTTCAGCATTATGAAAAATCAGATACTTTAAACCGTTGGTATTTTGCTTATTAGCTCTGTTTGATTTAAGGTATTATTTCCATGCATATATTCTTTATTTTAAACGAGTGAAATGGTTCTCCATTGCAAGCATATGAACGGCACGGAATATGCCCCAGGATTCCTTAGTCATGGCTAACATGTGCTTACTACTTTTAACTGAATATATCACTGAAGTATAGATTTTGATTTTAAAAGAAGGCATGGCCGACAGGCATGTTCTTTTTATAAATTCTAAGCAGATTGACATATTTTAATGGAAATGGTGTCAATTAAAGGATGTGAGTATTGATAGTAACACAGTCGTGTTCATTATTTCACTCAAGTAAGAGGGGTAAAAAGTTTACTTGTATGCACATACCGGCAATCCGTGGCCAGTGTCGTTGGATTTTTGGTGCAGAACAGCAATGTCAGACCGGGAACTTAGGATGCATACTTGCAGGCATATTTTACGTCAACACACTTTAGGCTGGGATAAAGGTATGGTAAATAACCGTTCAGGTTGTGTTACTCTGCAGCACGCTGACGTTTTTTTGGTAGTTTTTTTTTCCAACTACGATGCAGAGCCAGAAGCGCGGTGCGAATTCTTATTAATTAGGTTTCTGCACTAACATTAATTTTGTAAAATAGTCTGGAAAGTGTCACCAGAAGATTTTCCATTTTTCTATACGAAGAGAATGATTCGGTTTTAAGTCTGGATTTTATTAACAGGAGATACGCTTTCCCATTAAATTTTAACCGATATTCTTAAATGTATTCTGAATAAGAAACAATAATTTAGGAAGGATTGTAATACTGATAAACGCACAGCAGGATGTTCGCTTTAAAACTGGTTGCTTTTCCGCGGCCTGCACAAACGGCAGTCGCCAAATGTAACTATAAATTAAGTATGCATTTTTCATCGATTTTAAATGCCCCTCTTTATTTACACATACCTTGTTAAAAATCATGCATAACAAATTTTTAAATGGTTTGAGTTTGGTAAAAACAATATGCCTTCTTTAAATTTAAAAAAGGATGATTCAATTTTATCACATTTTATTGTTTAAATGGGATTTTCAAGAACGAAAAATTTAATTTCATGAAACACAATTTTTTTCACGCTGCGTGTAATGAACAATATATGAAGCACGATCACGGTATCTTTTTATGAGCAATATTCGACGATATTTTACTGAAACGCATAACTTGAGGACTTCGCTCACTCGTTGAATACAAATGTTGCCATTTGAAAACACTGAATGTGGAAAGTATATTAAAATGTAGGAAAAAGATCAAAAAATGGAAACAGACAAAAACCATCAGCTCAAAATAAAAAACTTCTTCGAATGAGTATCTAAAAAAATTTATGATGCATTATGAAATGGATATTAGTTAATCCGATTGATGATTTTGGAGATTGAAGTAAAAGGTTTCTGCTTTGGTTTTTGATACAGACGTCATAAGCGCGCATGTTGAGGAATATAGTGAGTGAACAAGGGGCTTGAAATGCAATAAGCAAATGTTTTTCGGTGGTTAATAATTGTCTGTTTATCAAGAGGACATTTTTTCTGTAAAAATGCTCTGTTGCGTTTAGTAGTTGTAGGGTTCATCCATAGCAGTATGTCCATGAAACGCCAGTAGATTTTTGTTTCCACTCGATTTCTCGAAAAAAACTTCCAAGGATTAAACTTATCAGAACTTTATAAGTGATTTAGATTGCAATAGCTTAATTTCTATAGCAAGCCCATCTTCGAAAATGACTTCTTGGGATATTTTTGCAGAATCAACCGAAAATGAAACCTTATCACCGAAAAAAAGAATATCCACAACAGAAGCCTGTGAGAACTACACCTTAGTGCAAATGGAGAATAATGTTATGTATTTTATCTTGAGGGATTGCGTTCTTGTCCAAAAGTGAATTGAATTTAATATTTTGATGATCGAAGCTCTTACGCACTTCCAAGATCGATGCTGAAATTTTTTAAATGAAGGCGAAACCATCACATTGCTCTTTATATTTCGTCCTCTTTTTATGTTTGCTTGCTTTCTGGCCTCAACAAACTATTATAACAGTGAAAATTAACATTTATACAGAAAAAAACGTTTTGCTTTCTAGCGCCAAGTGTGTGCCTGTGCCGCTACAAAGGAGCGTTGATAGAGGAAAATTCACCAAACCAAAGGAATCTTAGCATAAAAAAGTGTTCTGCATGGCTGATTGCGATTGTTATTTATTCATACTGATATCAAATTTGCATATAGGCGTATGTTAATACAGAGAATGTCTCAGTACGTACTTTTTAAGCTTTGAGCATAAACTCGGACGAATTGTGATGATTGAATGTTTCTTTTCAATAAAAGATGCAGGCATGTTAACATCCACATGCAACTCTCTTGCGTGAAACAAAAAAACAATTTCCAATTTGGCGAAAGTCCTCGATTTGTTAATGAAATCTAGCAGAACCGCATGCATCTATTTAAAACTATGGCTTAAAAACTATAATGTATCATTGATTTGCATTCATAACTTTAACCGCTTGCGTTTAAGAATAACTTGGAGGTATACGCTCTATGATAAAGAGGACTTTATCGTGATGAGGTATTTAAATATTCTTTTTACGGTATCCCAAGATTCATTGCTACGTTTCAGGATTTGAATGATTTACCATGCACAATCAAGTGATCGGTAATAAAATTAGGTATTTTGAGCGTCTCATTTAGACATTTTATCCTAAGCATTATAAGGCCTTTTGATTTAATATCAACGTATAACTTTACATATTTAATTGTAATTATTCATGCCAACAGTTTCAACAATTATTTGTCGGTGGAAAATTAGTTCTGTAATTTCTACTTCAAAAATCTCGAACTAATCAGCATTTCTTTCCAAAACTCTTTGCGTTATGCCCACTCAAAAATATCAATTGCAGACAGTTTTAACTTTTTATCATCTTTAATTAGATGCTTGCACATTATTTTAAACTTGAACGCACAAGACAGGAAATTTGATATTTTCGCTAAATTGTTGAACACTTACATCATTTTCTACTTGACAGTGAGGTCCTGTCAATTGCAGCCTGTTTGGAGCACTGCCTTCACCCCGCATTTTAGTAACATGTCTCAGGTAAGAGGACATGATATCAGTCTCCTAATATCAAGGCTACTCTCTAATTAATTCCCGAAAGTTTATTTTGACATGCAAGATGCTTTTAATTATTTATACGAAGGTATCACCTTTGTACATCTTAAGCGGAACATTTTAGTGTTCACTTGATTCCTATGAAAAAAGGGTAAAGACGAAAATGCTTTTAGAGCTATAACTCCTTACTGACGTAACCAAAACGTCTCTTCGAAAATTTTGACACCAACATGAACGTTTCTATCGAAAAAAGTTGACAAGGAAAAGGTAGGGTGGGATGGTATATAATTTTGGAACCTTTGATTTTTGTGTTTTATAGGTAGGAAAACGATAATGGAGTATAATACGTTTTTCGATTTAGATCTAAATATTACGATTGAAACCTCTCATTTTCAAATTAACTTATTATTTTTGTTTGAAATGAATAAAGTAAACGTATAATCGCCTGCAAAAAGATAAAGAAGAAATCACGAGAAAGAATATGATAATAAGTGAACACATTTATTGACCAAAAAGGCACTCCTTACGTTTAATGACAAGTTCCAAAGTAATTTATATTATAATTGTGCACATTGAAAGCGTAATATGATGTTTTTGTCAATTTCAGTGACCTTTTTCTAAAAACGCAAGAAAAAGAGCACAGATTTATGGCATTACTATGTTCAAAAGATAATTTGTATAATATTTTGGTTTTTAATAATGCTCGACATCTTATATGCAAATAAAATTTTCAAAATGCTTTTTTGGCTTCAAAGTGCATTTAAGATGTGTTTTGCACCTATTTTTTGCATAACCATCAATGATTTGCGAAAGCAGGTGTAAAAGTTTTTCAAATTGCAATTTCTTCCTGGGAAGTCAAGATTTTTGACTGCACATGTGACCATGTAGCCAATGTTCAGCTATTTTCAATTTTCTATATAGCTTAACATTTTGCCAGCAAAACGAGCTTTCACATAAAACTTCACTGCATTTGTGCCTGTGCATCAATATATTTGTGTGTACACTGCAGTCCATTTACCATTTATTTTAACCTGCCGTCTACTTTTGCGGAAAAGATATTACGTAAGGATGCAAATACAAAATTAACTTCTAAACTTTTCTCACAGAATTCACTGGAAATATATACTTTTAATCAAAATGTTGAAAAATTAATGTTTCCTTTTCTCTAAGACTTTATCTCAAATATCTCAAATTAATGGAATAAAGTTACCAAATACAGGACAAGTAATCAAGCCGTTTTGTAATTTTATGAACCATAATGTGGTTAGTATAACAATATTGTCCTTGACCTCTTTTGTTTTGAGATAAGCATGAGATTTATGACCATACGTCCTCAGCATAAAATATTTTCTCTCCAACGCAAAGTATAAGTGCTAGGATATGGAACGATTGGATTTTAATGTTTTGCAGGTAAGAAAACCGGAAAAAGCCGCTTCTTCAAACTTAATCCCTAAAGAAGCCCAGAAAAGCCTTTAAAGGAGAAACGTTTGAGTGTGTTTTTGAGTAAGCTGCACGTAAGTTCGAGGGAAGTGCTTGGAAATTTGTCTGCAGGTGGTGCTCCGTCAGGCAATTGCACACTTTAATTACTGTACGAGTAAGGGTGGTCATCTGTAGTTAAAGTCCAAATTTAGAGTTATAGAGAGGAAGCTTGAGGCTAATGAAAACATCTTTGGAATATACTGTGGTTTGGTCAGAACGTAAAAATACAATATGTTCAGTCTATGCGCCGAGTATTTAGATCACTTCAAATTACTAACTTACTCAAATCTTAATCAATTTCGTATCCATTGAAATATGCATCTTTTAGAACATTTTGCTCGGCTAGGCTTCGTTTTCAAAGCAGAATGCGAAACAAATTAGGTTAATAGAAATCAAATTAAAAGGAAAAACATAAGATTATAACGCGCCTTGGGACTTCCTCATTCTCGAATATACTTTGTCGAGCTTTTATTGCTTTCGTGGGAACCGGACTGCGGCCAAAAACGTCAGCAAACGCTATTGTAAATTTGTTGAAGTTCATCAAAGTCTATTAAAGTAGATGGATTGTTGCTATTTTATTTAACAATTTTAAAATGGCAAACGGACATAGTTCAGGTTTTAAAACACTTATGGGACACATTCGAAGTGATCACGTTCCAGTTTACGAGTATATGGCGTAGGGAGGAGATATGCTACTATCAAATGTGGAAAACGCCATCTTTAGATGGAGTATATCAATTTGAGATAATTTTGGAAATTTTATAACAAACTAGTAGATGCATGGCTATTTGCTACTATGTGTAGCCTGCATCTGAAGACCAAATTTATAAGGGGAAGAAAACAGAGCACCAATTTGTCTCTCCTTATAATACTTATGAAAAGAAAGAAAGAAGGATTAAGAAAGAAAATATACGAACGCTGAAACTGTACTGACCTGACGTTTCGGGTTCTTCTTCGAACCCATCATCAGAGACAGTCACAGATTAGTGTAAATAGGGCATCAGGAGTGGCCGCACAACCTTATGCGTACTGTAATTAGCTGAGTGGGCTTAAATTAATTTGTGTCAGATTTTGGTAGGTAGATCTGAATATGCAATGACACTCACAACTGCATCCGAACGTAAATATAGAGCAGTTGATGAAATATAAGGAGATATTGATTGTTCTTGAGTTTCCATGAAGTTCTCGAGTTCCAGGAGGCAGTTTAAAATGAGGTTTGGTTGCTGGAAAAGGAAGTTTATTGGCTTGACGTTTCAGACTCTCTATCGAAACCATCATCAAATACACTACTAGATCAGAGAAATAGAAGCAGATGATACGCAATATTCTGGTCCGCTGTGGCCAAGTGACCACATGTGTACTCCAATTAGCAGCTCGCGCAATTGTACTTGATATGCTGGTTGCTTGGCTTTCCGCGTCTGAGTCGATACTTGTCACAATTTCACCATCCTTGCTGGTTGTTGGCTTGATAAATACTCGACCATTTGGCTAATTAAAAGTTTGGTCGCCCACACCCTCCCTACGTGACTGATTCACCTGCTCAGACGAAGCTTCAGCACAGAATGTTGGAACGGGAATTAATCGTGCTATTTGATGGAGAAGGGCCTGGGAACCACGCCTGTAGCAGGTTACGTGGTTATCACCTCGCAAGAGGTAAAAACCTTTCTTGTTCCAGCCATCGCATCTTCTCCTTCGCCACCTGGAACTCGCCTCCTCGCTTCTATTAGCAAATAATAGTTTCATAAATGGCCAATCTCCCACACGATTACTTGGAGCTATAATTCTCTGCACTGGTGGAGAGCAGCATAAGACATCTGCTGCAAAGAATCTTTTTCTTCACGATCGCAATGTTTTGGGATACCCCTTTAAAAACCTGTTCATTCAGCAAAGTGTCTTCAGAATACTACAAATTGCCGCAGGAATAACTGGTAAACCGTTTAATTCTAAACTAGCTCATTTAAATGGAATTTGCCTACGAAAAATAAGTGAACTTTAAACGTACGTCGTTTGAATTTGCCTGCCACTAAAAGTACATCTTATGTTATTCTGTTCATGTATGCCAATATTATAAGAGAATTTATATTTTTATACAGTAAATGAGATACATGAGATTTCATGAGGTATGGCACCTTATGCGAAATCAGACCCCACTGCGTCAGCCAAAGTTTTACAGGAATAAATAAACTACCCCTTTTAAAAGGGCGCATATTGTGCTTAAAAATTTAAATTAAGTTTTTCAGAAATAACATTTAAAAAACGATCAATTCCGAAAACGTGCAAAATGTGGTAAGCAAATTGATCTAAAGTTTTTAATATATAGAATGCATTTCCATATCAAAAACGAGTAAATGCAACATCCCGAGTAGAATTACTTCTGATAATAGTCCATTTGTGTATATTCTGCGGAAATTGTCTACCAGATTAAAGGCAATGAAAAGTGTGGCCGATACTAAGCAGCCTTCATTTTAAGCATATATTCCAAAAAGGTTTCATAAGAAATTCTGGTTTCATCCTCAGCAATTAACATGCCAAATATCGATATGAATACTCCCATCATATGAAGCATATATTTATATGTGAAGCATATATGTATATATGAAGCATATATTTAAGCATATATTCCAAAAAGGTTTCATAAGAAATTCTGGTTTCATCCTCAGCAATTAACATGCCTAATATCGATATGAATACTCCCATCATTTGAATACTCCATCATAAATTATCTCTGAAAACGAATTTAATTAGATATTTTGTTGTCAAATACCCGCTTACTTAGCCGCTATCCAAGAGCGATTCAAGGAAAAAATGGGACTTTCGACTAATTTTTCTACTTTGCTAAAAATGGGATACAATGTCTGTTGATAATGAAAGAACACACTTTTTCTTTCTAGTGGAGCGTCCTTTGCCACTAAGGTTTCGGAAAAGTGTTAAGATAACTATCGCACAACCGAGTTGCCGAATTTTTACTAAGATTCTGTGAAGAAATATCAATATTCTGCCCTTTTGCATTTCAATTTTCCGTAAATATTAATAGTCAACTGCAGATTAATAGTGTCTCCACATCTTTTGCATCGAAGTTACAGAGACAAATGACGACATGTGTCAGAATTTCGTATATTTGCTTGCGTAGAGTCTCAATGATCAGTTTGGTAAAAGAAAATACACACAACAGGTTATTACTGCGTTTTTGGTATAAGAAGTCAAATTTTTAAAATTTAATTTTAAAATCTATATCCGCCCTTGTTTTCCTGAAACAAATGCGATATCTTTTTTCTCCATTTACTTGCTTTTCGTGAAAGTTTGTTCAAATGTTCCGTTCTCTGAGGAAATTTATTTAAAACTACTCTAGCTTATATTAATATTTGCTAATAGAACCATGCACACAAGCAAGAAGTTTTTGTCCAGAAGGTGCAATAGCGTAGGAAAACACCTAAAGACAAAGAAACGTCGGGTTTGGCCCTATTTTGCTCTGTTTTGCCTTCAATACACAGATCTGAAACGAACTTTTCCGTTAGTGAATGGCATTTTGCGCCTCAAATCAGTACAAAAGCGCAATAAACAACTTCAAATACGTGACATACAATCACCCTAAATTTCGAGGATGACAGTTCCTGAGGTACACAATCAACTGTTTGTAACCGGAAATTGTGTTTATGCATTCATGTGGATGCAAGCATAGAGGACGCAAGAAGATTCAGCTGACAGTCAGATTAATTGCGCAGTTGCATATGGGATTTTACAGTTGGAAAACAACATATACCACTCTTACTTCAAGCAGCATCACCTAAATATCAGACACCCATTTGGTCTAGAAGGGCCTTTTGAATTCTTGCCGATGCGTGAACTGCTCGGTGAGTGAGTGAATTGGTGGTAGTTTAAATACGGATGGAAACACCTTACCTAGGTTACCAACTTGCCTAGTTGGAAAACGTGATCGTCCTCTAATTATGGTGCCTTCTCTAGTTTGGACACTCTGTTGGACGTTTAAAGGTCTCATTTTCGATTTTTACTGTTTCGCTTTTTAAATGCCTTATTCCTCAAGAGATCTGTGAGCTCTAAACTTTAACTATTTGTTATAGATTTTCACAAGGAACTCAGCGTGTTCCACAGCAATTTGTCGTTATTATTGTTACAAAAAGGCTTAAAACAGTTGCATGTTTTCACTAAATTTGTTGTCTGCGTTTACTAAAAACGCATTTGTGAAACATAATATTTAAAAACCCATTCTTAAAAGCATGTTTTAAAACGTTAAATTGCATGCTTTACAATGCTACTGCATTTTGTCTTTGTCATGAATCTTATGTTCGCTAATCTCAGAATAATATCATTTTTCGAACTAAGCCCATCCATAGAAAAACAGATTGAATTAACACCTCGAGATTTTTAATCAAATCAAAATATCCGTCTATAAGAACAACCTGGTATTTTCGTTGGTGAGTGTATTAAACCTGAAACTAAATGCTGAGACTTTTATTATGGTTATGTACTTGTGTTCTTCTTGCATATTGGATTATGTACAAAGCGAATCTTTCCAACTGTATCTTACATCCTCTGGTGTTCACTTATGCTTAAATATATCAGCTCACATGAAGAGGGAACGGAACTCCATAACTGTAGTGCGGTGGCCATTCTTGTCTCGCATATCAACGATGGGGCAACTTCAGACCACCCATCAACCACTAGACTCACCACCAGCGCCGTGACTACCGGTAATGGAAAATTGATCACAGCCTATTAAATCCATCACACTGCGACTGTGGCAAGTGGGCCCGGTGACCTGACATACACTCTCCGATTCACACATCACAGTTCGCACTGTCCTCCCACATTCCGCACCACATGGATCTATTAGATCACGTGCGCATCCACGAAAGCTGATTCCATTGCAACACAAACACGCTAAAGACAGCAGGCATAGCTGACCACTCCCCTGTCTGCAGCAAAAACATCTAACAATCTGCCGAGTTTGCAGTCCCGAACCTATTCTGCCCCCATGGCCACCACCCATGCAGATAAGGCATGGGTCTGATAAGTCGCTTGCGAATCCACCACACAGAGATGGCTGAAACAGTGCCCGGAGCATCAACATGTACTCACACAGCTGTCACAACTGTCTGCACTGTCCACGCATTTTCAGTCATCGCAATTGCGCACACGAAGCACAAATGTAATGTGCGCCCGTAAAGTGACAGGATAAATTACCGCAATGTAATGTACTAATTATTTTCTTTCAAATTTCTAAACGTTTCAATCCGAAATTTTACCTAGAGAAATAATCCATATCGAAAATTATTTTTCGAAACGTTCTAGGTGAATATGCAAAAGACATGACCCTTGAGGTATTCCGAAATGTTCATGTAGATTCCTCCGTCACGTTTCATGACTTAGGTAGCTTACCTTTGTTACGAAAGATTACACCTCGTCAATTTTATGTGTGTTATTTGAAATGCATTTTAAAGATATTTTATAAACAATTATTTAAGTATTGAGAAGTTTTAGACACGTTTACTGGATTTATATCTTTCTCTGCTTTAAGTGTCAGATTCAGGCCTGAAGCCCTCAGATGCAGAATCAGATAAGGATACACAGGGACTTCCAGCGTTTGTGGGATGCACTTGCTATGTCAATACATACCTATGACAATTAATGGCTTCCTCTTCATGGTGGATCGCCCGCTCTGTGGGTTGTCGTGAGGATGGCTCGGCCAGGTGGCTCAAACGCAGCGAATTGGAAAATATGTTCGACTGCAAGCTCCCCGGCTGGCTGATAGGTTTGGCCAGTCTCAGCACGACTGTTGGTTTGGAAGGTCAAGACACATGTTAGTAGACTAAGTGCCCGTTAAAAATGACTCAAGTAAATCGCGGCTTATGCAATTGTTGCCATTGGCAGGCATTTTGGCCTCATCAAACTTGAAAGTGTGGCCAGATCTCGGCAAATGAGCCGCAAACCTGGAATTGGGTCAGTCTTGCGTACTTTAGCCGCGCTTTCGACAATTCGCTTCCGGTACCGTCATCTGATTTGTCTTAAGTAGTTAATTTGCCCACAATAAAACCAGATCCGATAAAGGATGCCAGATGTTTCTTACTTTGGCAGTGTATCTCTTGTTCGATGCAGATTTACCACAACATAACCGTCAGCTGCAGTGTTCTTAAGCTTAATTTTATTTTATCTCCATGCGATGCATTGGGTTCCAGGAAATGTTTTTTCCCTTTCTTTGTTATACCAAAACTTTGCAATATCTGTTTTTCGCAGCCCACTTGGCACACCTTCCATCAAAATGGTACACTGAAGGCACTGGCAACGAAAACTGGCAGTTGAACAAATGGTTGGGCTTCATCTTAACCTTAAACTTCCAAAGTTAATTTGATCTGATAATTTAATTCGGCAAACTATGGTAGAAGCCTATCTTCGAAATCATAGGCATGATGGATTTACAACGCACACTTTATTTAAATGCTGCAGATAAATATTGAAATCTTTTTTCTCGTCTGCGGTGCTCAAATTACCTTCAAAACTTTAAGAATTAAAATGCATTACGTATTGCTTTTGTATTTACAACCCACAAAGTGGATAAAGTCAAACAGCAGAAGAAATTTAGTGTTGATGCTCATTGCTGTAATAGAGAAAATTATATTATGGGGCTTTTATCGTGCTTATTTGCCACCACAGAAAAAATATTAAGTTTAGATTAAACTGAAGTGTCTTCATTGATTTAATTTTGAAATAGCCCTTTTCACTATTGATTTTGAAAAAATTTAAATTGACTTTTTCAGAAATGCTGCTTTTAATTAATTGGGATACTGCACCAAAATTTTATTGGTTCTTTTGTTTTTTTCCTGACTTGATACAAAGTAAATGGAGTGTCAGATTACTTATTGTTTGTCCCGCAGTATAGCTTATGCGCTTTTGATCCTTACCTTTTGTTTTTTTCATAACACAGTCTGAATGTTGTTCACATTATCGTATTTTTTTTCTGTAAAAATATCGGTATTGAAGCCAGTAACAAATTTTCTCAGTTATCTGATCTATTTGTGAAGACGCCTGGTCATAAAATTATCTAGATTTCCAAACTCACAGCGTTCTTGATGCGGTCGGGCAAATGGCTTCATTTGCTTTATCCTTAATTTCCTCTGTGCCTGCAGATACACTTTGCCTGCGAAAATGTAAAAAGTTTTTTTCGCCGTCTAGGAGACAAATATTTGCCTGAAAAGGCTGCCAAATGGCACATATTTGCTTGAATAAGTGCCGATGAATTTACGGCTCACGAGACCATTTTCAACTAAAGGTAGGGTTTTCAAATAAAAACAGTTGTATAGTTTCAGGTTAATGTTATAATAGTTTTACTGATTCATAGTTTGGATAAGTGCCTTTTTCAAAAGTTTGTATCATAACCTATGCATGAACAGATCGAACCAAATTATTCATATTTATAAACGCAAAGTTGACTCCGTTTCAATTTTTCGCAAAGATTGGGAGATTTCCCCAGACATATATATATATATTCTTATAAATGACTCATTTTACAAATCTGTAAATAGTGTAGAGTTACATTTTATTCACGTAAACGGTAAAATTAAATGGACAGGATAGAAGTTAACACAAACATGATATTCGTCTACAAATTAATGCTTGAGTCAGCCCATTTCGTCACTTATGAAAATATTGTTTCCTTCATCTTTTTTTAGTGATGAAAAGGTAATGAAGAAGGTTTCTTTTCTGTTAAAATCTCCTATCCCAGACGAATTGCAAAAAGCATAACCGTGTTGCGTAAAACCTTTGTTTAACTCTACCATGCTGGCTAGTTCCAATCGACGAGCATGCTGTTAAGCGTCACATGATTTTACAAACGCTACTGCTTCGTGGGAAGCTCAAAAGTACTCGAAAAGTTGTGTGACCACTCTGAAGATTTAAATTTAAATTTCCGAACTTAAATGTGTTAAAATATCACTTCACATAGTTGGAATGCACTGCTATTACACAGCTCCTTTCGAATTCTGTCAAAAAACGTTTTATGTTTGAAGAGCGGCATCGACCGCTTTTGCCTAAAAATGGCTAGGCAGCGGACTCCGCCCAATTTTCGAACAGCAAGTGTTTTTTGATTAATATCCTTTCTGGTACGTTAGGCGGATGCGGTTAGCTAAATTATGAAGTTGCGCCGAAAATTCCTGCCAGACATTACTTTTTATTAAAGAGATTGATAAACGTCAGTATGACATAAAACTTTGGAGCATCCAGGATGCAGTGGTCCCAGCTTTATAGCTTCTGCTTAACCTTCCTGCGATAATATATGTGATCTGACCAACGTTTTTAGAAAATATTGCAGGATTTTAATTCCCTCTATGTTTAAGTACACCAGCCTTCAGTCAACAACCTGTCAATTACTCGAAGATGCGCACCCAAGCACCAGACATCCAGAGGTAATTTAATTTTATCCGAAGTGAATAAGTGATTGAAGCATATGTGCAGGCATATTGAGTAGCGGATGAGCAAACTTGAGTTAAAAGAAAAACGATATTAAGTGCGGGCTTCCACCGCGTGTGCTAGAAATTACGCATAAAAGCCAAGGATGATCATATCACGCACAGGAAACAGTGGAAATCGGTTAAATTAACCTGTATGTACTGAGAATGTCTGTTTCAATTCAAGCATTGGTCCGCACTTGTTAAAATCTGGTACGTCAAGTTGGTTGTAGTGGTAGAGTAAGAAGGTTTAGTTTTCTTTTCCTTACAATTTATCGAAAAACCGCAGTATTGTTTTTAACTCTTCTTGCGAGGAATTCTGAGGAACATTTAACGGATCTACGTCAGTAGGTCGTACATGGACAACGCTTTCCAAACTTATCTCCGAAATCCTTATCGTAGATGGAGGTTAAGCCGAGCATGCATTACATCATTAATAATCTAGTGGCAGCTAAAAAGATTCGTACTAGGACTAAGCAGCTCTGGTCAGTGTAACCCGGAATTCTGTAATGCGCTTTTACTTAGAAACTGCTAATTAAGTGGTTTTTATATCGAGCATTGAGCGGCCCAATCGCATTAAATCTCAGACACGTTTGAATTTCGGCTTAAAAAACATATATTTTCAGCTGCCTGAAAATAAAACCTGGGTAAAAAAATACTTGTATAGCACGACTATATCTGTGCATTAAAGAGGCTCTTAAAAAGTCAAATATAGTTTATATGAAACGCAAATAAAAATCCCCTTTAACTTACGCATACTAAAATGAAAGATTTATTTTTCTATTTAAAGGGGTTCAAAGTGTTAGATCCTTTAAAACCATGGAATGTCTATTTCAACAACACTGCATTAGTAGTGCAGCTCGTGAAGTAAAGAAAATAACCGAAATCTATTGCAAAATTTGACGAGCATTACGTGATATCTTCGTAAGGACGTTTGAAGACAAAACGCAAATGCAATGGCAGATTGGCTTAAAATTATTTAGGATTAAAAAGGATTTAAAACATTATTTTAATCTTCATTTCAGTATTAAAATTATAATAAGACCTAATCTCCTGCAAAATGAGCCCAATAAAGCCTATTTTGCATGCTTCCTGTGATTTATATACCATAGATTATAAATAGTATATGTATTATATATTATATATTAAAATGCAGACATCCGAAGAAATTTAATGCAAACACAAGATTGATTCTCTGGGAAAACAAAATAAGAAATGCGGACTTTTTAAGTAGTCATTTTGGATGGAGCATGGATCTGTCAACGGTCAAAAAGAAAAACATGAAAAGGAAAACCGTTTACGTTTTTGAAATATCATAGGTCCATACCACATACTAATCAGTATCAGAATTTTGGTTAAAATATTTGGATAACGCTCACTGCACGTATGTGTACAAAGTCACCAGGCAAGTTCCATATAAATGTTAGTGTTCACATTCAGAACTGAAAGTATCTAGCTGAGACATTCAGAAGTCATTCCATAAGTACTTTCTGACATTCCTAAAGTTTTAGCGAAATGCGTACAACATAAAATGTGAACTCCCGATGGGTCGTGAACTAGTCTGCTAGCTGTACCAATACAATTATATTGAGCAAACTTTGGCTGCTTAGCTTTTAGGTAAAATTACAATCAAACGGGCTGCATGCCTATATTCTGTTAGCTCTATTCTTGTATGATTTGAATGACATTTTGGGCACTTTATAATAATGTCGAACAATTTTGAAGCAGTTGACTTCTTTTTGATTCTTCCTCCATTTTTTTGTGAGGATGTCCGGCAAACAGGAAAATTATGTTTTCACTGTAGAGTATTGACAAGTTATAGGTTATTTCGTGCAAGGAATTACTTTTGGTTTTGGGATGTCTATGGTTTTCGGTATGTGGTAGCTTTAGAAATAAGTCTTTATTATCGAAAGGATGCATGCGTTTGAGGGAAGTATTTTGGTTCTTTATTTCTTCGCTCAAATAAAATTTGGGATTTAATTCATAGTTTGCACCTTTGTGCTAATCTGATTACGATCAGGTGCAGGGAATTTGTGTTATCTTTTTTGTGTAAACGTCAATATCAACAGAAGCAGTCGCAACGCTATGTTTATCCACTAACTTTAAGTTCGGGGTTTTATCGATCTTACGATTTTTTTCGAGATTTCCTTTCAAATAATTATTGAAAAGTTTTTCATAATAACTGTTCGTATCTGCCTTGCAATTTAAGTACAATATATTAGATTATTTAATAATTATATAAAATACTATTTGTCAGTTAGAAGTTTATTCTTAGGTGGATAATAAGTACGTCAAGTACTTTGCACGTGGACAAAAATTCACATTTCCCAACTTTAAGACAGAAGCGCCGGTTACTTTCGTTACGGGATTTAAAATTAATCCCGGTATGCGCTTAATTGTCATTACTTTCCGTTCCTAATTAATTATCCTGCAAACATATGGTGGTGATAAGCGTGAACGCCTGGTTGATCCCGCAAATTAAAAGGCTTTTTCATAAGACGGTCAGGCAGAAGCGATCCTTTTCTTCATGCACATTGAGAGGAATATCGCTTTTTTACTTTACATTGTATGAAATATTGTCTCCATGAGTATGAATAAGATTCTAACGGGGCATTTCATAACCGATAGTTCTGTTCTCCCCCGCCAACGGTTAAATTTGCTTTCTCTCAGTAGGAAACATCGGATAAGTAGATATAGAAATTTTCATAATTTCTCATTGAAACCCAATTATTTGGCTAAACAACGTTAATCTCACACATTCGGGGTGGCTAGCAAGACAATTAGTTCTCCTGTTTCACTTACACTCTATGGTACTCCTAAACTTAATGTTACTTGTGACAGAAAACAGTAGTTTGTTTGCTTACAGTAGACGGCCTGCCTCATGGAAAATCGTAATCGGAATTCGAATAAGTAGAAAGGCATTAAGTGTTCTTGTTGGTTTGATTATTTGACTGGATTTAAGATCTTTAAAGCCTTATACTAAGGAAAACTGCAATATCCGTTCTTTTTATTATAGGAAAACAGGCAGAATTAGGGCAAATCGGAGGCTGCCGAAAATCTAAAAACTAACCTATGCTTGCTTATATCACAGAACAAAAGTGGTTCTCTTTATGCTATCAAAGCTGGAAAGATTTCAAGTAAATCCATTCTGAAACCAGAAACTTTGAGCCTAAATCAATGAAAATCACGTAAAAAAAAGTTTAAAAATTTGTATCGGTTTCCAGAAATAAGAAATAAATTGAGCATTAAAAATTATCATTCCAAACTGCTGAAATGTTTTACCATTAAACGCAGGAATAAACTATTTACCCTGTATGTTTTGTTCGTTAACAGTGAAAATGATATATATATAGGTTTTTGAAGAGATGGACGACAAAATACTCTACATAAATAAGAAGTATGTCAAATGATACTTTTTGTATAATATAGCTTCCATTTATCCGGAATATAGAAACACAATAGACAGAAGCTCAGCAGTTTTTGCAAATGTTAGTACCTTAATATATATTAATGTCTTAATACATTCGGATAATCTGTTGTTTATTATTCTTATTGAAACGGGGCATTATTATAAACAAATGGGGCAAAAACGATCCTATATAAAGCGAAAAGTTAGTTTTTTATTCATTTTCAGCAAAAAATGTATCCCATATTTTCAGGGAAGTCAGAAAGCCGATAAAATGTCCCTCTTTTAACCTTGATTGAAAGTTGTACAAAAGGTAAAGCCTGCATATGTTTGTGAGTGTGGTAGCTTATTAAGGCAGTTTGTCACCGATAACTAATTAAAGCACGTTTTAATTGATCTTAGGCATACTAATTGTCGCATTTTGTTATGAACTTTAATTTTTTCTTGATAACGAGCTTTTATTTTCGGTGAATTTATAAATATGCTGCAAACTACCTTGTCCATTAGAAAGAATTTGCAAAAACTAACTACTTCAGTAAAGGCTTTTTAGAATTATCTTATTTTGAAGGTCTTGATAAACACATAAAAAGCATCCGTCTTTATTACCAACCATTTGAAAAGAATGAAAACCATTAAATATTCACCGGCATTTGAAGGATGATCTGAAACTAATATTATCCAATAACATAAATATCAATAGACATTTTGAAGAACGAATAGTTCTCTTTATATCCACAGAATTATATGCTTACCCTTTCACCTGGAAATTTTATTTAATTTATTTATCGTAATTACATGGATTTTCTACGTTTTCAGAATTCGTACTTTTCTCGAAAAGTTAGCATTTCTCAACAAAATAATATAACCTTTCACATTTCCTTTAATTCGTAAATTTTCTCAAGCATATTTGTAATATTGCAAGGCTTTGGTACAAACCTTCATGCCACTTTGCGAGTGAATATCAATCTTTAGTAAATTTCGGCAGTTTGCATGTTAGCTAACACACTGTAGTTGTTATTAGAAATTTCACTCACACTGACTACATGCATGCATTCTTTTAAATGGTCTCTTGTTAAATTTTTATGATATCCTTTGGTGCATCATATAAATGCCAGAAACTATTGGAAGCAGTTGACTTCTTTTTGAGTCTTCCTCCATCTCATTGTGAGGATTTCCTGTTAACAGGAACTGGGCGCTTTAAATGTAGGGTATTGACAGGTCGTAGAGTATTTCGGGTAATCAATTGCTTTTGGTGGTGATATTTTGATCGCTTCATCAAGTTACACATTTAAAAATAAATCTTTTACATCATGAGTACGCATACATGTGCTGAAATTGTTATGCAACTTCATTTCTTCGATAAAATGATGTGTACAATTTAATGTATGAGTCGCACACTTATGGTAATTTGACTGAAATGATTTAATGTGATACTGTACTATATCTTGTTATTCAAATGATAATAGCGCTATAATCAGTCTCAGTTCTATGATCCTCGACTAAACTTTAAGTGTGGGGTTCTAGTGATTTTACAGAACTTACGCAAAACATCTTTTAAGCCTTTACTGAAAAGGTTTTCAGGAATGAGCCTTCCCAAAACTATGGCTTCGTGTTTGATTTGTGTTTTCTAGTGAAATTAATTGGAGCGTTTAACACTTTTTAAAAGACAATTTGAAAACTACAAGTGTTTTTATGGGGATAATAAACTAAGTCAAGTTATGTGCATCTTTTCACTCAAACTACATGTTGGAGGAATTTTATCGACAGTCAACATCAGGCTAGTCTTAAAGGCCAAAGCAGGGCCCTTTGTGCTTATATAATTGATTTGGAACGTTTTTTGGATAAAGAAAGCATTACATATAGGTTATTTGTTCCCAAAAAAAACAAAATAAAACGTAGCAAACATATAAACTCATGCCGGAATTGTAAGCAAAAACGAGCCGCGTACAGGCATTGACTTGGCCATGACAAAATGTCACGCAACTTTTGGCATATTCTAGTCCTCTGTCCCACGGGGCATGTCGCAACTCTTTACCGAACTTTAGATGTCAAAAGATGGGCATTGTCAAATTTCCTTTACTTCACACAGGTTGTAGTTGATCCCTTCCAAGGTTTATGCACTGGCTTGGTTGGAGTGTATTGGAAAAATATATTGAACAAATATACTTCTTAAGATATTTTTGGGGATTTTCTCAAAGTTAAATAAAATAAATTTGCCTTTCTTGATGCCCATCTTTGCGGGAAGTATGACAGCGACCTGCAATTCGTCACAATAGAAAATTTTTAATTTTCTGTGATGCTTTGTTTAGAAGAAGCGTAAATATGGAGCAAAATTCCAATTTATGCAAAACCTAGTCCAACATATCCACCTCAACTTTTGCTGGTAATCCCTTGCACGTTTAAATGCACTCTTTTTGGTTTGTTTTCATTCTTTTTCACCTTTTTCCACAATTTAAGTCATTTATTTTCATTGTTTAAAGGGTGGGTCTCAAAATATGACTGGTTCCATTCATTGATTTTCTGACGAAACTTAATACGCTTAGTATTTATAATCCCTTATTCATGTTATGCAGCGTCCAGAAGCAACTGCTTAGCAGCGCTCTTACTTGACTTGCCTTGGCATAATATCAAATATAAAAAGCTATCATGGGTGCATGTATTAGTTAACAATCGAGCAATTTTCTATGTAGCTGAACGGTCACTCAAAATGACCCTAAGCACACCTTACCAGTTAAGGCGAGTATAGAAATCATGCTGCACAACAAGAAAGCTTGTCTTTGGCAAAAATACTTACAAAAGTATTGATTGAGATTACCGATCGTAGATACCTTCCTGCATGAGGTGACAGTTTTTGGATGACATGCGTTTCGAGCAACTGGCTTATTTTTGTAAAGAAGCGTGTGAATTCTGATAAGCATCTGGAGTACTACGCGTCGTTTAACTAGTTCGCAGTCAAAATTCCAAACTCTACACATGGGATTCTCTTGTGCTTCTTAAAAATTCTTATCAAAACCAACAAGCCACCTTTTACACATGAGCAGATTTTCAAATGAATAGCTTTTTGAACAGTTGACCAATTACCTAGGCCACACAAAAAACTGCCCTGCAATTTACGCAGATTGTACTTATGAATTTGGATAGCTGAATAAATTTTCTTGGATTATGTTTTCGGTAGGGCAGTTGGGACAATTATGAACTAGGAATTTTTTCCCACTTTACAAAAAAAGATATTCAGCTGCATTTTATAATTAAAGTGCAGTTATTCATAAGCATCTGACCATCTAGTAGTCAAAAATTAAACTGCTCGTACGGGTCTGTTTGTAAGTTGCTATGGGATGCCTAGATGCGGCTGTTCAGCTCCTTTGTTAGAGCCCCTTTGACATCTAATCGGTGATCGCAAAATCCGACTTCAAATAGTCACTCTCGTTGGCCTGTTTCCGGCATGGGTTTTGATGACGGCTGTAAACAAGCCATCAACTGCACCTCTTCATGCTTACGGATTTATTTTTCGCCAACTTTTGAGAATTCTGAACCAGTGCCCAAAGTAATCGGAACTTTGTTATGAACGTCTGTCCCATAAGAGTTCCGGTAGAGCGGCGGTCAGTTTTTGGCATTGCCGTTAAGTTGCTTGTGTGATTGACTCACATTCTCTATGGTCGAATGGTCGAAACTCGGAATCCTCGTGTTGATAAACTGAAACTGTGGGTAAGTTTCCTCACCATGGCCGATTTAACAAAAATGTCAGACAGTTTCATAAGTAGGGAATATGTCTCGTCGTTACGGCTTTTTACTCCTGGCATCAACAGAAAACTTGAAACGAAGTACGACCATACTCAACGTGTTTCAGGACGTCACCAAAAAAACATTTTTAGAAAACCCAAAATAGATTGTACTAGTTGTCCTTCCTTTGCACACAAACAGGAGGCCATCATAAGGCAACAGATCATGAGATCGAAAGACCCAATGCTAAAATACTAAAAAGTTCGAAATAGTGCAGTTTTCGGTCAAAAAAATTATGCTGGCGAAACTAGAAAAACTACTCCGCCAGTACGCAACAGCAGTGAAAAGGAACGACACCAGCTCACAAGTAACGAGAAGTGATAATTTATTGCGTCAAAATTTGTTTCGAGTCATGGGTTTCCGTTCGTCTGCCAATTCATAAGCGCACCGAACATGAAGCTCCATATGCTGTTTCGAGACTTCCCCTAAGCAGTTTTTTTGATGCCAAGCTCGGCGGGCCAACTGGCCCGAGAACCCACAAGGAGGAAACACTTTCGTGAATTCGCTTCTTGACTGCAGGTTATTAGACAATTATATTATGACCTGCAAGTACCCACGATAAGTGCATGAGCCGCTTATTTTGACGGCATTGCGGGCGCATTTCACAGCAACAACTTGTCAGCTAGACAACAATCACACCACATGTAAACATATGCCTTACATTTAGAATTTCAATAGCAATGTAATGGCAAAGCAATTGTATCCAGGAAACTCCGCCACATCTCTGAAACTAACTACCCATTCCTGCTTCGGTCTCTGATGATGGATTCGAGTGTGAATTAAAAACCTTAGGGTAATAAAGCTGTCATTTCAATGGTCAATTTCCCACAGATGCTGACTAGGTAAAATTGCTGTACACTAGAAAGTTTTTATTAAGATTTTATCAACATGGTGTAAGTGATATTGTTAAACCACGTTAAAATCTACTTTCCTGTAAAGGAACTAAAAGACCCTCAATTCGAGCCTTGTTTATAAAGAAGGCTTAATGCGATGTAGGAGCTACTCCTGGGTTTGAAAAAGGTTGATGATTCGCATTATACAGTTTTATAGCGTAGGTATTACTTATGATCTTAAACTGAAGACATTAATGTTCGAACTCTCACCGATCGCCAACGGAACTCACTCATCCTGTTCTGCCTGGGTGCAAACTCGTATACCCCGCTAGCAGCTGCACAGTGGCCAGTGGAATAATAGGCAGACGAATATAGCTAGCAAAGACAAGGGAGACTGAAATGGCTAGTTCTGGCTTATAAGCCATCGTCAGCCCGTCATACCCAACTCCAGGTGGTGCACCAGTTAAGAATCGAACCCACGACCCGTTGCTCAGAGGTCCAACGCTCTACCCATTGAGCCACGTGTCATCGGGAATCTTGACATTCGATGACGAGTGCTCACCGATTAATAACGGAACTCCCTCATCCCGCTCTGTCTTGGGCTCACGCTCGACCCCGACCAGCAACCACACAGCCGCAATTAACAAAGCCGATTGGTGAATGTTCGTCAACGGATATAAATATTGTCAAGATAAACTGGAAAGACAACTAGCCTGTCGCGGAAGGAATTGAGCGATTGACTCCTGATCAGCAGGTCACGAGTTCAAGCCTGAGATGTTGCAAAACCTGGAGCTGGAGATGACTGACTGCTGCCGTCTAATGTTTTGGAAATTGCCATTCCAGTCTCCCTTGTCTTTGCTGGAAATGTTCAATTTTGCCTTTTTTTACTACTAGCCACTCTGCAACTGCGACTCAATTATATCATTCCAACTTTGTGGTAGCGAACTGCAGAGCATTTTCCAGTAGTTAATTTCCGATCTACTAATAGGCTTTTGTTATTTGAGCAGTCAGTTTTTTCTCTACCATTTACATGTGGATTTTTAAATGTATATGGGCTGGTCAATTTTTGCACACAAGATATTTATATTTACAATTTTTTGTTTATACTAACTGCAATAAGGAGGTGATTTGCAAACTAAGCCCGTATCATTTTGAAGAATATCTGGCCTAAGCTTGTGGCCCATTCGTGCCGACCGTCCATGATGCCGAAAGTTGCAGCTTTCGTTTCGATAAGTATTTTCATTTTTTTCTGGTACAATGTTTTGTGAAGCAATTTTATCCACAGAAAAGTTAGGCATCATGCTGAAAATTTTAAAAGGATGCTTTCAAAATTTCTATCTCATCTTCCACGGATAAAAAGTACAGTCTTAAATAAAATTGAAAATTTACCACTTTACTCTGTTTTCTTTTCGATAACATGATACACGGGCATAAAGCCACCTGCTTTGAAATCGTTGATGGGATGAAATGAAAATTGACAAAACAAGTAAAAAGTTTGCGTATAAAATAACACCACCCTTTGCAGGTCGTGCTTAGCTGTAGTCTCCGTCCGTTCTCTGGAGGTCAGCAAAGCTCACTTTTTTATCCCTAGACGAGATCCGTTTTGTTGGACACAGGGACTTCATTTGCACAGGTTCTTGGGCTGAAATTTCGCTCACTTCCTTATCATCGCTAGCTTCCTGCAGCCGACTGTCTTCCACTATCGGGTTTAGTGATGTGGGCAGAACGTTGAAAAAGGGCATGAGAGCACCATACTGAAAGTGCTTCTCAAACTCTCGAAAACCCGCAATCAGCATATTGATGTCCACGTTGTTATCACATATTAGACTGCCGTCGGGTCCCGTTTTCAGGGTCAATTGTGTGGACGTTTGTCGATTTCGCATATGACCGTGCTGAGCTTTGTAGGTTCCCGAGAGCATACTTGAGAGACGATGAGATTGGTGTCGTTCGGAGTTGTCTCTACAGCAACAATAATCCAGCCAGTGATAGGAGCCCTCCTCTTCACCATCGTCATCGTTTTTCTCCTCTCCCAGCGCATTGTCCTTCTTCGTTTTGGCCTGTTGTTGGTAGGGTTGATGCAGCCCGCTGTCCTCACGAATTCTCCTAACTTCGACTTCAGTCGCATCGACATACTGACCACTCTTAGGGTCACTCAGGAAACTTCTAGACGAATGGCATCTAGCACGTACAGATGAGGGCTTGCCAGCAGTCAAAGGTAGACTAGTGTCAGCTTGCGGTAGTCCTTTGTTGGTGCCGCGTTGGCAGTTTGAAGGCCTTATATGGCAGGTGACGCTGGAGGAGTAAAGAAGATTTGGTGGCGGCCAGTCGGCGGACGAAATCATGGTTCGTTTTAATTGTTGTTTTGTGCGTAGAAAACGTTCTCTCGCCCAGGTCATGAGAGCCTCAGTGTTAGTCATCCTGCAATCGCTGCGAGCTGTGGGGAGGAAATATAAAGGTTAACGCCGACGATGTTTTTCGTGAGTCAGCCAATGACAGCGCCGAAAATTCGTCGCCCAGCTGTTGGATGTTAAGACACTGTCCACAACGAATTAAACGACAGACTTGCCTTTCTCTGGCACACACGCACACTCACAGCAAGCCGCTGATATGTCAGCCTCAAACACCACTGCATAAGAGAACGTGCTTCAGCCATTAAAAAAATTAACTCACATGCTATATTTTATGCACTCACGCCGAGTAACACAGACGAATTTCATAAGCTTTAAGCCTACGAACGCGCTGTCTTTTTGCCAATGCAATATACCATAAGTGGATGCCGCGGCTGAGCGTACACCGAAGAATAACAAACCTTAGCGAAATTTGTGGCCCAATTAATGGTTAGATAATTTTCCTTACCACTGTAAATATTTTCGTGTGTAAAGAGAACAATATTTGTAGCAACTAACCAATGCCGGATGACGTCGCTCAGGGAAATAACTAGTTCATGTCAGCTCGAGGGTTTGCAAAGAGTCAGCATCATTTCAAATTCCACTCGTGCACTTAAAACAGGCTGTTTCACTATATCCACCAGGTAATCGGAAGGCTAAGGGCAAGAAAACTGAATTCTTATATGCATCACTCAAGGACATTCAAAACCGAAAATGCCAAATCTTAAGTAAACTGCAAAAAGTTAACAAAAAGCTACTCGATGTATACTAGATATCAGTGTTTTGCACATTTTAGTGACCTTTATCAGCCTCTTGGAGGCTCCCACTGATTTGTGTTATTCACTTAGGGATTAAATTTTATTGGCTTCATATTTCGCAAAAGGCAGCGTAAAACCGATATGTTTTATCAGTATGAATATTGCCATCAAAATTATGCCTGGGTTTTTCTCTATATGGCAAATGACGGTCCTTGATAGTGCAAGTACCTACAAAGATATTATGTCTAGTGCACAAAATGGAACTGCAGCCAGGTGAAATCGATTAATTGTGTAGCGTGGTGCTGATAAAGGCCAGTAACAAAAGTTACGCTCTACTGAGGCCAAGGTGCTACATTCATTTTCCTACAAAAGTTACAATAAACCACGAACCTTTATACTTCCTTGATCTTTTTCAGAATACTGAATGCGCGAACATCAGACAAATCTCATTTGGTTATCACAATCGTTTAATTTTGGCATCACCCATGAAGCACAGGCGATGACATAATGTCCACGACAGGATAGTGAGAGCACGGCCGATAGCTGCAAAGTCGGCTGCAGTGATAGGGATATATTTTAAATGGGAAAACAGGAGCATATCCGCAGAAACGACTGCCCAACTCAACAAGGTGACGCAGAGTGTGAAACCTAAATTTTATCATATAATGCAAGGAAAAGGAATGACTAGGTCTTAAATTGCCAAAATATTACTATTCTCTTCACTGATAGTTTAGGTACCAATCGATTCTTTCTTGGTGAGTGCTTTCTCGAATGTCGGTAAAACTATGTATTGGGCATCTCTACATAGGATCGACTCCCAAAACATGCAAATGTACCCCAAAGGGTCCAGCAGATTGAAGTGTGGGAAATTCAATAAAAAATACCGTAAAAACTTCATAATCCTCCTATCTGATGGGAACATCAAAGGGCTAGAATGGTAATAACTGAACATAGAAATTCAGCTGAACTCCATGGATGTGACAATTTTTAAGACAGAATACATATGTGAGCAGATATAGTAAGCCGAAGTGAACCTTGGTAATGTTTATTACTAAGTAACTAAAATAGCAAATATTTTTCTCAGTTGAAATTGCAGTTTTAAAAGCGTTGACGGATATTTGCATTGGGCTCTGAGTGACTATGGAGATTTTTAAACCGAAAGAAATGCTAAAATATCAAGTCAACAGATCCTGGTGACAGAAATATAAACGAAAACCGGATACTGTTTAAACCTCGTGAATAATGCTGCAGAAAAATTGCAATTTACACTGTGCATACTGCACGTGGGGTCCATGGCATCTAGCAAAACAATCTAAAAAAACGATCAGCTGTCACACAATGTAGCCCACTTATTTTACTTCTTTCAACATATTTTGAGTCCAAATGTTATGGGTGTGCTGTTTTCCGCTATCAAGATAAATAGCTGTTTGTGGTCAGGGCTCAATACGCTCTTGAAGCCCTGCTTATTATTTCTTCCGCTAGCGCAATCTGGACGATTCAGCAGGATGAAAAAAGGGCTGCATATTGCGATTGTCGGCATGCATGCGTTAGTGCGTGACTTGCAGTGATCTGACTGTATTTTTGGACAACGATACCCTTGGCCGGTATGCGGGCAGTATGTTTGTACTGCAAATGTTAGCAGTGCATTCCGTGCCCTGGGCCACGTATACCTAAATTGACGTTACTTGTTTGGTGGAAAACCTTGACGATAAGGACAAGCAAATGTACCAATTAACCACAGAAATAAACCAAATATTTGCGTCTTCAGAAAATAAATTATCTGGCTCCCTTCCTTACGTAGATTAACGTTTCTCACTTCGATTTCTTATCAATTTACAACGATTTCTTTCCATGAAGATATATTTTATATCCGATTTTACTGTTTAAGGCCTAGACAAATAAAAAAATTGATTAAAGACACGGAGCAGTACTTACCATAAAATATGGTTTCTTATTCCTACCTGCACATTTACTATGGCGAAAAAGTTTCGGAATTCCTTGATTTAGAATGCAAAACCCAAGTAAGAAACCGTCATTTTACAGAAATGTCTTCGAGTTTTTATTTAAATATAAAACTCTTCCAGTTACATGTTCTGAAGAATAAGAATCTGCTTCCATTATTATGCAACACCTTAGGTTTGAGCAGATTGGGGAACTATTTAAAAGTTAATGTATGATGTGTTTATCCTGATAAACATTAATCTGATACGAAAGGCTTTTCCTGAGACCACGAGTTAACTCTTTTTTGGAAAAATAGTCAACGTTTAGAAAATGTAGATTAATCTGTTGACAATGGTGAGGCCTGCAGGAAGGTTTAAACTATAATGCTTTACTTTTGACGCGATTTAACGCGATTTATTTAGCACTTTTTTATTTTTTTGATGAAAGAATTGCGCATGTAAAAATTAATGTTGAAATTTTATATTATTCGTCATCCATAGATTATGCCATAAAGCTCGCTGTGTATTTATATGTTAACGTATTTAGGATTCAATTCGCTTTGGTTTCGCCATACTTCACGGAATGAATCTTACCAGTGAAACAAGCATTTCGATAAAAAATATGTGTTCAAAAAACGGTACTTGCTGAAACATTTTGATCATCATTCTTTGAAATGAATGCTTGGAAAAATGATTTATTTTTCAAAATGTCCTGCGAATGTTTGCTTGTTTATTCTACACTTAAACATTTTTTTGAAAGTTGGGCAACAGAAAGCACAGACATACGACATTGCCTGAAAATTAACTTATGCTTTTCTATACGAAACTTTCCGAAAAACCAGTTACTCAACTAGAACAGATAAATATTTCTAACAAAGTCAAGGGAGAATGTAATACTTAACTCTGTCTTAAAAGCCGTGATCAGCCAGTCATAATCAAGTCAAGGTGGTCCAACAGCCAAGGCTCGATCCCATGACCATTTAAGCAGAATTTGAACGCTCTAAACCTTAAGCCAGGGGTTCGTTGTCTTGCCAGTTAATATCGGGAATAAAGAAATTCGTTGATAAAGGATAATCGATCGATCGGGCCTCAGTGTCGAGCTCAGCCAGCAGGTGCACATTGGCTAGCATAAGAAGCAGATGAAGCGTTCATCCGAAAATGCCAATAGAACATCATGCGGAGATAAAGTCCGATGAACCTGAAGACAAAATTGCCGAACTAAAACATATTCGATGGCCTTTTTAGGGCAGATGGCTACCCACGCAACTTCTTCAACCAGTCCCAACGCCTAATCCGAGCGTTCCCAAATTTTGGCGACCTCTACTGTACGTTAAGAATGCCTCGAAAGCCGTCAGCTAGCTGCTAACACCCCTTGGCGTTGGAGTTGCACATAGACCGGAGGCATCAGATCATAAGGCCAAAAGAGCCACTGCCATGGCAAGAAATATCTGGGATTGTTTATCGTATCTGGCGCAGTATCGGACAAAACAGCTATATCGGATAATCTGAATGACTAGTCCGAAAGCGACTGGCCGAGCATGCAGCAGAAGTGAGGAGTAACGGCGCCAGCTGTTAGTCTCGTTAGAGGCGACAACCACGTCAGCCGCAAGCCGCTCGAGTCATGGTTTTCTGGCCCTCAGTCAATGAAAAATCGCAACGACCTGCCTGCTCAATATTCGGTGTTCAGACTTTGCCTAGGCAAAGTAGTTAGCCATGCGGAGAACGCGCGGATTTTCACTGGTCCTGGTGCCAATTCCGACAAGCCAAATTAACCAAGATCTCAAGCACATGACGAAGTCTGGCCGCCAGCTAGTCGACTGCAGGCCATTATCGAACTAAATGAAAACACGTGCGATTAGCGTGGGAACCGATACTTTTACAATCACGCTGGTGCATGGCAACGGAATTGCAGTTGCATAGTGGAAAAGCTGGAGGTGTCAGAAAATTATCGCACCACTTGATACTATCTGTGATTCACACCGGAACTGTCAATGTTTATAGGCCTGTAGTAGCCTATCAACTACATCCTATAAAGGCTGAAAAACCTAGGTGATACAATACCCTTACCTGAGTCCGTCTCTGATGATTGATTCGAGTGAGAATCCAATATGTCAGGCTAATTAAAACTCTTATTCCAGGGATCATGTCTCTTTCTTTGAAGAAAACTTTTAAATGTGGCACATACACCGGAAAATACCACGTGGAGCATACATAGATCCAATCGCATCTGCATCTTTTAGAGCCCGAAAATGCGCGAAGCACTCGTCATAACTGGCGGTGGATCAGGCAAAATTTAAATCTCATTTTATATACGGTTTTTGGAAAGAATAAATGAGTACTTTTCAAGCTATATATGAAATTCTATGACAAACATACAACTTTAATAGTTTTGGTACATATTTCTGAATAAAATCAAGTTGATCCATATAACCGGAGGTTGAGAACAATTCATCCTAACAGCTGCTATTCTTCGGGTTCTTTTTCGGTTTTCACTATATTTGGACAATTTCGACTTAAATGTTAGTAACTCTGGTTCCATAAATAAGTTTAATCAACGCATATTCTGAGAGCTATCTGAAAGTGTTTGCCAATTTTTTTCTCTGGTTGAAAGAAGGCCTCAATAGCACTCAGCGCAGGGCAAACATTGGACTACCGTCCGCAGCAAATACTCTAGAATGGACAATACTCTTCGATTACTGAGAACTAAAAATCCCAAAAATGGTAACGCGTAGGAAAAGGAAGATCGCCGCCAAATGCCGTACAATTACCTCTAAAAAACCTTATTCGGACTTTAACCATAAGCAAATTCTAACCTCGGTTTAAACTCCAACTTTATTCTTAACTCAGCTCTAACACCAATATCCCTGGAAGTTGGCGCACGACAGCCTACCCAAAATCAAAGATCAACAGTCTCCCTCATTTAAAAGAAACGTAAATGCCACGAATTATGAAGGGAATTTTAGTAACAGCATCAAGTCTGCAGAGAAATAATAGAAAATTACTTAACCCCCGTGAATAATAAAAAAGGGGAAAAATTCATTGACCGGTAAATTAGATAATGTTATATCTTCATTTATATACTGCGTAAGAAAGGATTCTGTATGATATGGGCCTGTGAGTATTTTAAACTTATTTTCGCGAAATGTACCATTTTTCTGTATTTATTGCTATCTCGTCGCCAATGCCTTTAATAAACATAAAATTATATTTACAATTCCTTTATCCCTAGTTGTTTTATTCAAACATTAATTGTTTTTAAACATAAATGGATAACAACGTAACTCTAACTACTCGAGTTACACTTGGTAGGCGTTGGCTATTTAATTTTTAAAACGTATCAAATATTATATGGAATATTGTGATGGGCATTTTCTAACAGTAACTAACCTTCTGGGCCGATTTGCCATGATCTTTCTCAAAGTTTGGATTTGGGTATTAAAACTAGACTTAGCGTCTTCCAGAAATTTTCATATTCAGTGCATATGAAAGTTCATGTGCACTAATGAAAAAAAAACAAAAATCCCTGGAAGTGCACTTTTAACAAAAATTCTTTCCAAATTTATTAATTTTAATAATGGCGGCTGAATCGCGCAAGATAAAATCTTTAAAGTTATAAGGTTAAAAGGAAACAACTTAAAGAATAGTCATCTACTTGAATGGTAAAAGCTTAACTAAATAACTCATCCAATACCTGAAGGTTTTAGAAGACGCACTGTGACAATGCTTACATTTCAAACCTGGCGAAAAATCAATGGTAAATCATTTTTGAAAAAAATAGGATTTCTTTGACTTGATATCATACGTGCATCATTGCACGTCGTTGTTTACCTTGAGGTCACCGGTTTACGCACTTTAGACCGAGACCTTAACCTTCATGCTTTATGTACTTTAAATCGTTTCAAACACTATGCATATCCTTAGGAAGAAATATGCGCTTTTTGCTAGGGCAAACATTAGTTTTACGAGTTAGAATTGCTCTGTTACTAGAGCAAATGAATAAGGCCAGAATTTTTGCGTGTAAATATGAGCATAAAAATGGTAAACGAACGAAGGTTTTATTATTTATACCAAGGAAGCATAGTTTGTTTTATAATATAGCATTTATTGGTTAATGAAAGTTAAACCATGACTGTTTCTTTCAATCGCAGGAACTGTGCATAAATGTTCCGAACTCGGTCAAGATATGTCAACAAAAACTTTGATTTTTTAATGCCTGGCATTTATGCGAACTGAAAACAGGAAAAAGTATTTAAATCAAATTTCTATTTACTGGAACTACTACGTTTTTTTAAATAGCGCTGTCGAAAATGACAAATAGCCTATCAAATGATTTACCTTAGATTTTAAAAGTGTAGATTGAGATCTATGTAAAGAAGAAAATTTAACATGTAGGGCGTAAAAAAATGTAAACATGTTAGGTTTACATATATTTTAAGTTAACATTTTCCAAAAATAAATGTTTTGTGAATTTTTCCATATTTGAATGCACAACTTTTGATTACAGTTTTCAGAAATGTTCCACGAGAATGGGCTTTAATGTTTTTCATTTTTTTGTTCAGCTCACAATTTATTCAAGCTTATTTTCGTTGACAGAAGTCACAAGAACTAGCTTTTTCCATAAGGAAACATGCAGAGTGTCCGGTCAGAGTCTAATGAGAGCGAAAGAGAGCAACATGCTTTATTTTGAATGTATCATTCAAAGTTCTCATTGAAAAAAATTTGGTCCATTTACTGAGAGAAAAGTATAAGTAAACAGAGTATGCAAGTATAAAAAGTTTTAAAATGAACATCTTATAGAAGAAACAATTCCACTTTCAGCTTTTGTATTTCACTCTCTTAACACGTGAGGTAGTGCACTAGAAATGGCAAAACAGAGCTCATGTAGGCCGATGTACGGCAAGTGACATAACGTAATCCTCGGTACATGGGACGCGAAGACTGCATGGCAATACGATCGACGTTGAGGGGATTAGCAACATCATCAAACATTCGCTCAGAAAATTATTTGACTGTTGCGAAGAGTCATTCCAGTATCTTATCCACTCAAACAGTAAAAAAACACTGGCAGCAGAAGAGAGCGTTCGGCGTTTGCATTTTAAAATAAGCAAATCTTTTTATTAAAAACGGATAAATCACGCGAGAAAAAAAGACGATGAGGCGAAGAATACATGCATCTATAGAGTGTCAGATAAGAGATGGGGAACCGTAAACTATAGACATAATAAACAGTGGACAGATTTATTTTGGTTGATTTCTGACTAACTGCTGAGAAATGGCCCAGGCTGTACTTCAGAGACTGGAGATATGTGTGCTTTTTAAGAAGATGAACAACAGTCATATTGACGGCATATTTAATATAAATATAATAATTTGGTGATATCAACTCATCAGTATGAAGAAAGAGGTGGTGAAAAAGGATAGGATAGCACCTACAAGAACGCCATAGTTGTTGCAAATACTGCAGATTTCCGCCTGTCAGTATGAACGAATTGAGGCAGGTCAGGTGATGTTAAGGGGGAGATGGCGTTGGATAGTATCGAAGGCAGAAGTGTTAAAAACAATGCATATGCATACGCTTGTTAGCCCTAATATAAAGAGAGGAATGGACCACAAGAGCAATGGCATCAAGGGTACGAAGCGTGGCCCTAGATAAAAATATTAAGAGGCCAAATAAAATGCAGTATGGCCTAGTTATACCGAAGGTGAATTGTTCTGCAAGCCTCAGTTAGGTGGATAAATAGTGATCGGACGAAAAGATTTAGGACCAAAATAAGTGGCATTTTTAGACAGGTGTGACTAGGCAAATGAAAATTGCCGGCAAAGACAAGGGAAGAATGGAATGGCCATTTTTGGATTATTAGCCGTCGTCAGCCTGTCATACCCACCCCAGGTGGAGATCCAGCCAAAGATGAAACCCACGAGCCTTTGTGCAGATGTCCAACGGTATACCTATTGAGCAAAATGGCCATTGTCTTGACGGATATGACCTCAAATATTAATTCGTTGGTTAACGCTCACCGATCGCAAACGAAAACTCACTCGTTCCACACTGCCAGGAGCCTCATTCTCGAGCACGCCATCAGCCGCTCTGTGTCTAATAGTAGAATGGGTAGGTGAATTTTCCCGGTAAAGACAAGGAAGACTGGAAGGTCCTTTTCTGGTATATTAGCCGTCGTCAGGCAGTCGTACCTAAACCCACGTGGTGCATCAGCTGGGGATGGAGCGTGCGACACGTTGTGCAAATGTCCGATGATTAAACAATTGAGCCACATGGCCGCTGTCTTGCCGGTTAAGACCTCGAATTTTCAACGGTACTCTCGTGAATGCTCAACGAGTGCAAACGAAACACACTCGTTCCAATCTTACTGGAGCCTCACTCTTGAGCCCGCTAGCAGCTGCAGTGTCTGTGGTAGTAGACTAGGCAAATGAATATTCACGGCAGTGACAAAGAAAACTGAAATATCCTTTTCTAGCTTACAGTTGCCGTCAGCCATACGTAACTTAAACCCACCTGGTGCACCAGCAGAGGATGGATTGCGCAACAAGTCGTGGTGATGTCCAATGGCCTACCAATTGAAACAAATCACTGTTGTCTTGCTGGGATAGACAACGAATATGGAAACTTTATGCTGTCATGAACGCCAAACGAGGGCAAACGAAACACACTCGTTCCACACTACCGTTAGCCTCACTCTCGAGCCCGCCAGCAGCCGCACTGTATTGTGTAATAGAATAGGCAGATGAATATTTCCGTCAAAAACAAGGGTAGACTTGAATGGTCTTTACTGCCTTATTAGCCACCGTCAGACATCGTACCCAAACCCACTTGACGCACCCGCCGAGGATGGTGCACGCGACCCGATGGGCAGATGTCCAATGACCTACCAATTGAGCCTCATTGCCGTTGTCTCGACGATATCAACCTCAAATATTGATTTCGTTGATGAAGACTCAATGAGCTCAAACGAAACACACTTGTTCCTCTGTGCCCAAAGCCTCACTCTCGAGCACACTAGCAGCTGCACCGTCTTTGGTAGTATATTAGGCAGATAAATATTCCCGGCAAAGACAAGGGAATACTGAAATGTAATTTCTGGGTTATTAGCCGTCGTCAGACAGTGATATCGAACAGCAGGTAATGCAGCATCCGATGATCGAACCAGTGACCTTTTGTGCAGATGATTAATTGCCTACTCTTTGAGGCCCAATGTCGTTTTCTTGCCGGTTTCGACCGCTAATACTGGACTGCATTCATTAATGAAGGCTCAACGATAGCAAACGAAACTCATTCGTTCCAATCTGCCAGGAGCCTCAATGGCGAGCCCTTTAAGCAGCTGCACCCGTCCTTTGATAGTAGTTTAAGCAAATGACTATTCCCAGCGAAGACAAAGGAAAATGGAATGTCCTTTTCTGCCTTATAAGCCGTCCTCAGACAGTCGTACGTAAACACATGTGGTGCACCAGACGAGGATGGAACGCAGGATCATTTTATGCAGACATTCAATGGCCTACCGATAGTGGCACATGACCGGTGTCCTTTCGGTTTAGACCTCGAATATTTAAAGGTACTCTCGTGAATGCTCAACGAGTGCAAACGAATCTCACTCGTTCCACTCTGCCTGGAGCCTGACTTGCCAGACGCTAGCAGGGAAAGTAGATTAGGCAGATAAATATTCCCGGCAAAGACAATGGGAAACTGAAATGTCCTCTTCTGGCTCATACTCCACTGTCAACCAGTCATACCAAATCCCATGTGGTGATCACACCAGGATGAAGCGCACGAATCCTTGAACATAATACCAACGCTGTACCCAGTGAGCCACATGCTCGTTCTCCTGCCAGTTCAAATAGGGATTTTTGATTTGCATTCGTTTATGAACGCTAACCGATGGGTATAGTTACTCGCATGTTCAACTCTACCCTTAGGCTCTCTCTCGAGTTCCGCCATCAGCCACACATTGGCTCTTAGACGAATAGGAAGATGAATATTTCCGAAATAGGCACAGGAGAATGGAACGGCCATTTCTGTTTTATAAGACCTCGTCAGGCTGTCATATCCAGCCCCATGTGGTGCCCACGCAAGGAGAAAGCGCATAACTCCTTGAGCATAATGCAAACGCTCTACCCCAGTGTGCCAGAGGCTCGTTCTCCTGCACGTTCATATAAGGGAATATTGACTTGCATTCTTTGTTGAACGTTCAACGATTGCTAACGGAACTCGCTCATTCCACTCTGCCTTCAGGCTCACTCTTGAGCCTTGCCAGCTGGTTCACAATGGCTAGTAGTAGAATAGGCAAACGAATATTGCCTGGAAATACAGGGAGACTGGAATGGTCATTTCTGGTTTATTAGCCATTGTCAGCCTGAGGATGGAACAAGGGATTTGTTGACCAGAATTCCAAGACTAGCCGTTCTCGCAGTCTGGTTGTTTGTTATCACGTTGCCTTATGAACTCAATTGCTTAAATCTGGAAATTGTCAGCTTTAGCTTTGTGGATGAATTGTGAGATGCTGGGATCTGCGATTATATTTGTGGCAACTCCACCACCCATTGATCTGAGGACACTGTTATCCATTTTATCACAGGATATGTAGTTCGAAAATACTTAATGTGAATTTTGTGTAAAGCTTCAATCGGCTCAGTCAAAATGATGTGTTTTTAAATTGCAACGTGTATTAGGCTACGCTGCTTGGGATGTTTTTATGTTGATTAACCATTTGATCTCCTGCTTGCTTGTTTAAGTGGATCTACTTTCAGGCGAATCGACACTGGACTGCTGCATGCACTTTATCCGAATGAGTTTTCTCCCTTGCTCTATTAACCCAACAGGCATTCACAATCCTGCACTTACTTACATAAATTTTATTGAATGGTATTTTAAAAAAACTATTATCTTTGTTTTCTGTCATGCTGTCATTACCAATCACTTTCCACTCTTTTAATCCATTCAATTTCTTTCGGTCACAGTATTTTTTAGACCGACCATTCATTGATCAATTTATTTACTAGAAACTTCCTCCAATCTGCTGCTATAAGAGAAGAGATTTCGGTTAAAATTCTATGAGTTGTCTTTGTTATTCTCATCGTTGCTGACTTAAAATTGATCAGACGTTTAAAAAACCAATAGGAAAATACGATCCGATAAATGCCCGCCACGCAATAAATGAATTTTGTGCCTTTTAAGGTGTCGATTAAGGATATAGACTTGATATTTGCATGGACTGTATCAGGACTGAGATCATTGCTGGAACGTTCCACTAACATCAAAACACCTTATGACCTAGGTTAGCCAGAAGTATTACTTGGGTTACAGTCATTTTGGGGCTAAACATTTGGTTTTCTTGTAACTGCGAATATATTTTCCCTTCCTGCATTGTCATTATTATCCCTTTTTTTCCAGACAGACATGTCGTTTGCACTTGACTATTGACTGTGGTTCCGAATATCCTGCATATTTTTCACTTAAAATGCATTGACTTGTTATAGGTATCCAGCTCATACTTGACCTGAGCAATTTTTATCTGAAATTATTTAAGTCCCTGGCAGTCTGCAGCTGCCTATAATTCAAATACTTTATGAAAACTGTCATCTGTTTAAGCAGTTGAGAAGGCTCATATTCCAGATTAAGTTTCCTCCTTACAATGCCCATGAAACAGTGGAAAATTAAAAGATGCTATTGTTGTCTTTTAACGTTCACCACCGAGGGCTGGGGAAAAACACAAGAACATCTATGCAGGGGGACTTCCAAATACTTCCAACAGATATGCAAGCCCCAATATAACTTCCCGAAAGAAATAATGAAACATGCAAATTCACCTACCATTCCAACATAAAATTGTGGTTTAAACCATCATTACTTAAGGTTGCACTACTGGCAGCTATATAGAATCCTTTCAGAGTAACTGGCTTTCGCAGGGCTCTATAGTTGTATTCCAATGAAACACGTGTCAACTGAAGTATGGATGCTTATATATCGTAAATTCTGGGGCTTTCCAACGTCTTATAGATTTGTTCGTGTTGTTGAAAGGTTGAGGAAAAAAGTTTATTTTTACCTTTAATTAACGGGAAAATGTTAGCAAACATTCCGTTCTCAAATTAACAAGTATTTAGTACTTTTAAGATAACCTGTATTTGTGAAAGTTTCGGAAGCTGAAAATACTTATATTGAAAATATACAGCGTAAATTGATGTTATTGCGAATGTAAATGAACTCTAAGAACTATGCTTCTAACGGTAAAATAAACGTTGTTTATCGGTTATAGGGTACCCAAAAGACAAGACCTACGAATGCCCTACCATGTTACACAGGTCGTTTTGCGGTAATTTTTAGGCAAACTTTCTATTCGATTGTCCCAACCCTAGCAAAAATTAAAACCCTTTACTTTAAAATTAACTGAAACCTTAACCATATCACCAATTCATTAGATAACTCAAACAGAAGCCTTAAACCTAAATTTAATACTCATGGAATTTTTTAGTACCAAAAATGGCGCTCCTACCTCCCTGTCCTGTCGGCTGACATATAAAAAGTCCTCATCAAATAAAAAAAATAGAATTTATTAAAATGGCGAACATGCGTTCTGTAGTTTTAAATCCAGGCCTGCAAGTGGAAGCAAAGGCCGATAAGAAGATAAGAAGGAATCCAGTAAACATTTTCAAAACATTCAAGCATATAAAATGAATCAAATAAACTAAATCTAAGAACGCACGTGTACAGAAGTCAAAAAGTACCGTAAACGTGCGCTTTTCTTACTCATTTACTTTTCATGTAGCGTTATTTTCCACAGCCTAATAAAATTGATTCAACCAATCTTTCTTGAATCAAGACAAATATTCTGTTTGTGCGTTCTGCTGTTAACTGTAGGAGGGTGCGCTTGTTCGAGTTATATGCAAAGAAATTGTATTTCATAATAATGAAAGAAAATTCCTTTGATTTTTTAAGATTAATTAGTCAATTGGTCATGTGATACTTTAAGCTTACTACAAATTTACTCGAAGCTTTAATTTTCGTTGAAGAACAAATCGTTTTAGCATCAGAAAATATACAAGATTCCAGCATTTTTCTTGTTACAGAAAAGTAGCACATATTTGATCTCACAAGTAAAATAACGCCTGTTTTCTGTCCCCTGCCCGAACACTTAGGTGGCTCAAAAATAATGAAGTCAGAATGTTTTCAATAAAGAGTTCAGATTGTTACTAAAATGTATGTAATGTAAACAATGCAGGAAATCAACTACAAAAATATACAGTTTCGCATATTCGCGCGTCAAAATAGTTGGAAGAGCGATGAATAAAATACTTTTTCTTACGTTTGTAGAAATTCTGCTTTTAACCTTAGGAAATGTGACACGTGAATAAATTTAATAATAAGGGACTGTTTTCGTTGCCTCAAGCGTTAGCAATCGGAGCAGAAGTCACTGTATTTCTTTCCTGAAGCGAAAAAAACTGTTTTTGAATGCCACTCGCGATTGCTCGATGTGAAAAATTAAATTTAGGATCCAAACTGATTGATTTATCTTCTAAAGCATTAGCCCACACTTTTCCGAATGTGGCAATAATCAGAACAATTTTGGGGGCCTCCTACTCGGAAATATCATACTTTACCTAATGGTAAGAGGTTCAGTAACTTTAGCTGGTCTTATGGAAAGACCTTTTCATTGTCGATGAAAAATAGATATAATGAGGATTTTGTGTTCTCCATAAAGCAGACATTTATGCAAATCGGATAAGTGCATGCCAACATCTTCGGGTCATTTGGTCAGTATCCTTGCCCCTAACTCGGTGGTAAAGGTCAAGCGGAAATTCCTGTTTCTTGTGAAATAAATAAGGATTGCATCTGGAAGAAGGCATTTTTTCGCATAAGGATAACTCGTCATAAGAAAATGCTAAATCACAGAATACTGTCTTGCAATTAAATAATGAGAAAAAATCGGCATGCTGATAAACTAAAAAAAACGTTTTTGGCAATATTCATTAAACTATTCTCAATCTTTGATTACCAAGTCCACAGAGGAGAAATATAAATGCCTCATTTCGTAACAACTTTTATGGACTTGAACCGTCACTTTTGGACGGACGAATCTCATTTGCTCTCAGCCAATGTTCTAAGCAGTGTTTTTACTTAGAGAGAATTATGTATGTAAAATAGTAATATCGATCAGTGTGTAGGAAAATTAGATATATACATAATATAATATATCCGATAACATACCAGACAGAGCATGATTCTAAAATTGAATAAGTTTGTTTTTACCTGCCTCCGTAAAAAATCAACTTAACAATGCAATTTTATTGAAGTTTTATGTGCTTATCAATTCAACCATATTTTATATAAAATATGCACGCAACTGGTCTTTTTAAATAATCTGCTTTGACAATCAGGTTTTCTGAAAATTGGATATTAATTAAATAGTTCATAATTATATTATATTATATTATAATGTTTAAAATTCTACAATTTCAAATGCAGCCTCATCATAACTGTCGGTTTATTAATGAACCTCATGCGATTCACAATAAAAACCCCCTCATTGCTATATTTTATGAGCTGGGTGTTTGACTTTTCTTGAAAGAAAAGCATGCAGCCTTTATACTGATAGCCCAAAAGACCAATTCGCCAACAGGTCAGGCTTAAAATAGTTTAATAGTTGTATAGTTTAATAACTATTCTCAATCTTTGATTACCAAGTCCACAGAGGAGAGATTTAAATGCCTCATTTCGTAACAACTTTTATGGAATTGAACCGTTACTTTTGGACGGACGGACGGATGTTTCCCCCCATATAAGGGACATTTCATGTCTTTCACGGATTCAAAAGTAAAAAAAAGAGTTCCAAATGTTCGGACCATCAAGTAAGAAATACATTTATCATACTGATGTCACCAGACTTAGCATAGCTGATACAAGACTGCACCTTGATTTTTGGTGTGCATAGCAGGACCGGTTGTTAGCGGTAAACAGTCATTATTTCTCATTTCTTCTCATTCATCTTACATAATTTCGTTTTTTATCCAGCTAATGCATCGAAAGTCTGCTTAAATACTACGATTTATGCTTCAGATGTAACATATTTAGATTTTTCATGTCAAGATGATATTAAGTTTACTTTTAAAACATGCACCGTTTTGTAATAGTTAACAGTGTAGGATGTTTTTTTCACCTACACACACATTAAATTTGCAGTGTGATGTCAAAAACTAGATGCACCTTATAGTGTTTGCCAGAATAAAGCTATAATAGTATGTACTTTAGCTACCTTAAACACCGCTTGCAGCCCTTGGAAGACTATTCTTCAGCTTATTGATTTTTGAGAGAAATATGCTGCTGCCCGCATAAATGAAATAGCCAATAAAGAGCGCTTGCCAAGTGTGTGTATCAAGTTATAATCCCTTATAAATTGCCCAAACATTTTTGCGTGTTTTCGTAACTGAAGCAGAGCACTAAATGTCTTAAACATAAAAAGCCAGTCATTTAATTCATCCATCCTTTCATCCGTTTTGATAACCTGAGATTTTTCATCAGGCTAGTGTGTTAGAAACGATTCTGCTATCACAATATTTTGAACAGTTTTATGTTACTGAGTAAAACTTTAGGAAATTACCGACAGACTGACAATTATTTAAGACGTGCGCCGTTGTCCGTATGCAATGGTATCTCCTTAACAAAAACCAAGTCAAGTAAAGTATAATTTTGGGAAAACAGGTTTGTTTCAAAAGCAGTTCTATCTATAAGGGTTTAAAAATTGAACTTCCGATGCAGGCGGTTGAACGCCACGAACGTTGCGGGTAAGGCCAACAGGAAATCATTGTTGAAAAATACTCATTTTTTCTGGCATGCTCGACAAGTTCCCAGGACAGCCTGTTATTACTCACATTCAAATGGCATTTTTTAATTTTAGCAAACAATAAGGTACTGTTGTGCAATCCAGCTTTTGCTTATAGTTAATTTGGTTATTCCAGTATCCTTTTCGGTATTTTTAATCTGCCTTTGTTACTACAAGCCACTATGTGAGCCCCAAGGAAGAACTGTGCGAGTTATTTGCGCGGACGATCGGTGATCGTTCATAAACGAATGTTTCTTGACCTAAGGCAGAAAGACAATGAGACAACGGCTCAAGATGTAGGGCGGTGAATTTCTGATTAACAGATCGCGGGTTTGAAATTCGGGTGGTGCAGCACCACTTAGGGTTGGGAAGAGCTGTTTGATGGTGGCTGATGAGCCAGACATGGCCATTTAAGTCTCCTTTTTACATGTCATCACTGTTTATCGGCCTTTCCTAATACTAGCGTTTATGCGGCTCCTGGCGGGGCTTAAGAATGAGCCCAATTGTAGAGCGCGACGAATGGATTCCGTTGACGATCGGTGAGCGTTCATCAACTATTTGGCGAGCATACGCACTACTTTCGACAACTTTTCGTCAGGCCAGTACAGTTGTAGGGAACTATGGAACGTAGTAGAAATGTAAACCATGAAATCGACCATGTTCGTATGTTTGTGGAAGTGTTTTATGTATGAGGTTTGCTACGTTTTAAATGCGCTTTAGTTTACTTTTTAAATATTTCAAATGCTGCGGTTAATGCATTGATGTTGGCCTGTGAGTGAATCTCAGTCTTTCGTAAATGTCGGCATTTTGCATGGGTTAGGTCACACACTGCATATTCAAGGGCATAATTGTAAACTGGAAGGAACTAGCAAATCGAGTACAATCAAATTGAAAATTCACATTTTAGGATTGTACAAAGTTAGTAAAGATAAATTTACCGTACTACAGCAATAACAAAAGAATCGATGTTTTTGCTATTCGTTAGAATGCCATCTTTTTAAGCCATTTGCCCAAAAAAGGAGTTCAAAAGCAAACAGAAAAACTTCTGTTCAAAATAAACCTAAGATCCAGGCCTATGAGAATATTGCCTAGAAGCATCTCAGAGCAGCTATTTAAGCTTGATGTAGAAGTGAACATATGTCATATAACCCACATGTCTCTCTTATGCGTACTTTAAAAACGGCGTTGTTGCAACAACAGTTGTTTGTACATTATTTTAGTTTATGTGCCGCGCATTATTCATACTTAACCGCAAACTAAAAACATGCACAGATAACAATAAAAGGTAAGGTATTTATCTACATTTTCAAAGGTCATTTAATGCGCTTAAACGGAAAAATGTCCCATTATATTTCCTCATGTGAAATATAACAAGGTGGAAGTCTTGAACGTTCACCAACAGAGCACCCAAGAGACAGAATAATAAGATCGACGGACTTCAAGAAGGCTGTTGTTCAGAATGTTGATTACCAGTATCTAGGACACGTATTTTTAGGATAGCTGAATTAGATTTCTAAACGAAGCAAGGCAAGCTCACAGTTATCGTACTTATGACTTTTGCAAGCATATAATTGCGTTCATCGTTTATATTCTGATATTTTCTTACGAATCAGCCACTTGAAAGGTGATCTTATGAAAAAAATTATATTTATAATATCTCTATTCGTAAAATAAACCGGAATTCCATTTGGTTCATTAATGCACATTGTAGAGACCACATAAGCAAAGAAATTTAAATCAATTTATCAAAAAGGCCTTGAGAAAACCTAACTCATCATCCGGCAGATGGCCTGGCTAGCAGAGAAAGCCCGTGTTTGGGGCCTCATTTTAAATTTTGGACCAATGTTTTGCTTCGGTTAGTTTTCTTTAGCTAATTTTTTAACTAGTGAAAATTTGGGAACCTCCAAAAGACATGTTTGTTAAGTAAGATAGCTTTCGTCTTTTGCGCTTTCATGAACCAAATTGTTAGTTTAGACAACACAACTGGGGAAGGTTTCATTTAAGCGTCGTAGTCAATAGCTTTTGAGCAATTTTCGAATGGCTGAATACTTTTTCGTGTATTCAGGCATATTTCATGTTGTCACACCAATTGGGATAGATTAAGCAGGGCAACCATTAAGTCTTGATATAGATAGTGTATATTTATTATTAATAATTCCTTTAGTTATTCTTAATAGAAAATCCAAGTAAACCTGGGGACATTGTTAAAAGTGAGATAGAGAAGAAAACTGCAGGAAATATAAACTTGAGATTTAAAGAAAAGCTCAATAATATTTAACGAAATTATTGTTTAATATACTGGTTGGATAAGAAAGACCTAATGTGTGTTGCGTTAACTAAATATGTGCTTGAGTACCTCAGCTATCGTGGAATACTTGCGTGGTTTTTAACTACCCCAATAGACATCGTTAACGTATTTTTTTATGCATATTCAGAGGACTTTCGATCTGTGAAATTTCTTTAGAAGAATTTCGGGTCTTAGATTACGATGCCTTTCAGATCGTCCGTGAAATATTAGTGAAAACTTTACTATTTCCTAAGTTTTCTATCCACTGCGTATAAATGTAGATTTTGTTGTATGTGCTTATCAAAAGCTATTTTTCAAAGTCATTTACCGACGTTGTGAGTATTGAGTCATTCTTTCGAATGCAAATTGCTGCTTGTGACATATTTGTAGACTCATCCAAACATGAAATCTCGTTGCTAAGATAAGTTTGGTCATAAAGCAAAAATGAATTGCAGTGTTTCTCCAAAATCCCTAATGAGCAGGCCGGTGTACGTTTGCTTTTAAAATGTCCAAAGATTATAAGATATTTCTTAAAGGCATTAACCGATGTTTTGAGCATTGAACCATTCTTTCTAATGCAGATGGCTGTTTGTGACATATTTGTAGACTCATCCAAACATGAAACTCTCGTTGCCAAGAAATAAAAATGAGCGAAACACAATGCTGCAATAAGTATGCCTAAGATTGATTTAAAAACTGCTATAATAAGTTCTCTCTTTGAAGAACACTTGAATAAGATAGTCCGTTACCGAATGTCTACATGTAAATATTTTTCAACGATCAAATCAAGGAAAATTTAGGACGTCCGACGGCTTTTTCGACTTCAATGAGATCAACAAGATCAAATATAACCAGCTGCATTTGGTAGCATATGAGCTAGCTTGGTCGGCAGCTTTTCCAGCTTTATGTATTTCTGCAAATTTCCTCCTCCTGCTGGGACATCTTTATCCTAACTGCGCCAGTAATTTTCCATATTCGGTGTTTGGGAAGACAATACTTGGGAAGTAGAATGCAGTTTGAACGAATAAAAAGAATCTCAACACATAAGAATTTAAATCAGGTCGTTTATATAGTAGGTGACCTATCTCATGCAATGTGCCGAAATTTTTTAGAATCATTAATAATCATTCACAAACGGTACCCCACGTATGTGAGAAAGCTTTAAAGTAAAAGTGATCAATCCAATGCGACTTGAAAATATAAAGCAAATAGTATAAGTAATATTAATTCGTTTAGAAATACAAACGTTTTTAAAAATGACAACATATTGCGAAAACATTCTAAATCACTGTGACTGTGACCAATAAATTTGAATAGAAATTTGTGTTGAACTCTTATGCAAACCATTTTGTATATTTAGAAACCTTTTTTTTCCAAATTGCTTGATCGTTGTTTTGATAATTGATTAAAATTAATGTCACGTCTTCCTTGATATAACGGTGAATGGTTGAGCATTTTCAAGGTTTTCAAGTGGTTTGTCATAAATTTGGATTTCGTTCTGTATGGTTAGCTTAACCGTCAAAATACAATATTTCTTTAAGGTATTAACCACGACAGAATATGCAAAAGTGAGGCCAAAAATATCCTTATATTTTGCAAAAAAGGCTATTTTCCTACCCTGCGCCTTCGTAAATACCAAATTATTGAAATATTTTATACAAAACGCATTTTTTGCATGCTTATGTTTTAATTTTGGTTGTCTAGGCTCTTAATTTCCCAGATTTTTCTATGTATTTTGTTTTTAACGTCTTTTTGGGGTTGTAAAATAGTTATTCTGTAAACCAAGTTCACTCCTGCGTATGTTGGTAAAAAACGTCAGAAATAGGCAAAAAAATAATTTTTAAAGCTAAATTAAGAGTTTTCTTTCGTCAAAACAATTTGATTCCTTCAGTTGCCTCTATCAGATTTACATTAATTTAAGATCATATATTCCGGTTAAAAGAAGGGTTTTTTTGAAACCTCTTTTGTTTAGATTAATGTTTAGTCATAGCTCAAACCAAAAGTAGTCAACACGTTTGTTGTGGGATATTCAATACTATACTAAATTTCAGGGATATCCGGAAACCTCTGATTTCATAAAATCTTGCCTGTTTCCCTTTAATATATAACATTAAACATGCAGTGTTCTATAGAAAACGACTTTCTGAGACTGAAATCCACTCAACAAATGAAAATATCAATACAAAATATACGCTAAACTACTCCCTTAATTTCGATAACACATTGCATAAGTTATATTATCTACTATATAAGTCTGTTGACGACGTGACAAGTCAAGGGCTGAGTGAGAATGTCAGGCAGATGACGAGGACCTTTATGAGGCGTCAACCGGCTTACAGCGTCTTAAACGGAGAAGTGATATTGTGGCATGGGGTACTTGAATAGGGAAAAGGTGTGGCAGTTTTCTTGTCACCAATAGTTTGGGGTTCAGAAAAAGAAGAAAGAGAGGTGATCACTGGTCTGACATTTCGGATTCTTTCTCGAACCCATCATCAGAGACAATTACAGAAAGGGGTTCGCTGATTGGGCCAAAGTAATTTCGGCTGTTCTGAGCATATGCAAACGTCACTCGATTTCAGAAAATCTGAATACGAAGAAATTAGTTAGCCTTTTTTGGCAAACATTACCTACTGAAGCAAATCACTTATAGACAGTCTAACCATAGTCATCGCCAGCCGGGGGAGAAAAACCAGCCATACCAAACGGTTAAATCAAATGTATTATACGACAGCGGGACGAAATAAGTGGAAATTGGCCAAAACACATCCAAAGCAAAAAAGATAGAAACCGAAAAATCCCAAGTATTTTCAAAGCCTCGCGTAGACGATTTTTTGATGCTACCGAAGACCATTGCGTACGTCAAGGTTGGCCAATTTAACCAGAGCTCACTCGGTATGAAAAACATTCCGTTTCTCACAGTACATAAAAACTTGTGGCACGCACATCAGTAAATTTTCGCTGTGGTGCGCGAATATAAATTTAAAATTCGTAGAACAAACAACCAGTCACCGACTTGAAAATTTACGAGTAAAATTTGATTTCCCGAAAAGCGTTTTTTTCATATTTGAATTTTTATAGCTAGTGAAACTCACTGGGGCATAGTTATACTTTATATGTGGTCACTGTTTACTGAGTATGGATTTTGTGAGGTACAGGAAATGGGTTCGTTCAAAAACCTGAATCATTGCTTGAGTGCAATGTCTTTGGATTATACTGCATGAAAGTCAATACTACTCCCTTAAGTAAACTATACGTTCTACTCAGAAATGCATTACAGCATATCGGTTAACAGTTCCTGTGATAGGTGAGTTCCTCTATATAAAAGGGAAAATATAGGGTTTCCTGTGTGACCTTTGCAGACTTTAAGTGGATTTTTGCTACTGGCACACTTTTGTTATACTATTTTAAAAACAAAACAATTTTGGACCTTGGAAGATAAAGTATCCATGAGAAGCCAAAAAATGCTAACCATTGCACCAAGTAGTCGACTGGTGGAAATCCTGCTTGGGGGGTCAGCTTACTGTATCAGAATTGGTGGATAACATACGTTTCAGTAGGCTACGTTGGTAACTTGACCCAAGTTCGATAAAACACATAACTCTTGGTGGGGGCCTCACGGCTCAGTTGGCTAGAGCGTTTGCTGTACTAAAGCCTTCCACTTACTGTTGTGGGTTCGAATCCTACCGAGGCCGCCGAGTTTTTCCCAAGTGGGTCAAAGGAATTATATAAATCTGCTAAAATGCCGATCAAGCCCGGCGAATTTTTGTCTGATAAAGGCTTGAAATGCCGCAGTCGTTACTGCTGTGTTATTAACTATAGTCAGTCAACGATAGTTTGAACCCACTCCCGCAGTTGTCTACCCCGAATTATTTATCCGGTTAGAAAGGATTTTGTAAACTTACTTCCAGCTCTATTCACATCTCTAACGTTATCGCCCCCTGTCATTTCACCTACGGATTATATTGTGTCCTAGAAGAGTGGTTAACTAAACGCCAGTTTCACCTTCATATTTAATGAAAACGTTCAGTACAGTCTTAAGCTCATACATTATCTCCCTGTCGTTTAGTCGTCCCAAAAAATCCCCAGCTTAAATTAAACCGAATACTGAAATTATATGCCAGGTACCTCTCACGCCCCTAGACGCAAATTTCCTTACCCATTTCGGTATCTCGAATGCAACGTGTTTTAGTAGAAAGCGATTTTCGATCGCCAGGGGCAATTTTAGAAACAGGAGTGTATGATTTTTTCCCAGAGTTTTGAGTGGGAATTTGAGGCTACGCAATTTCTTTTCAGTGTTGAAAATTAAGAACAGGCATCCATCTATTGTGGTCAACGCCTTTTCATCTTTTAAAGTCTATTATTGTCAAATTCGAGCGATAAACATTTAACAATTTAAGCATATTTTCAGTGAATAAGATCTTCAAAAACTCAAAAACAATACTAAACTGCCGAGGTGAACCGGCGTTGACTTAAATTTGTCCGTCGAGGTCTCTGAAACCAATGTGTCACTCTAACTCATTCTGGTAAAAGAATGTATTGACTTTATTTAAATAAAGTGTGACAATTTGCTACTAAAATCCAATGAGATAAGGAAGCTGAGGTTAACCTAGTTAAAAAATAGAGAATAACGTTACGGTACATTATGTACAGCAGCAAGAAAGCCAGAAACCTCGGCTCAGGTTTTATATTACGCTCAACGATAGAAATTTGTGCAATTCGTGAACGAGTCACGCTAGAAAAATTATCCTTTTTATACCGATGTCGAAGCAACAGTATTCTTCCCAAGTCTGTGCGAATGAAACCGGCAATGAAGTTTTCCTATGGCTTTCAAGCCGCTATCCACTTTCGCTGTCAACTTTTCGGAGCCTTTATAATATATGTGCACTATGGACTTCATATATTTAAAGAGCAGAAAGAACAGAACATACTATTTTGCAGGGACCATATAGACCTTATATTACTCGCTTCAATGCCGCACCCGTTAAACCCCTATTACCCACGGCTCCGTATTAGACGCGCCTGGGGTTCTTGGCCATCTTAGAGCTCTACATAGCCTACCTTTATCGAGAAGACACAATCGTTGAAGCAAAGGATTTATTCGGATACTTCGGGCAATAGGGGAAAGGATGCCTTATATGGCCGCCTACAGAGGACGTGAGAATAGGAACCGCCCGACCCACTTAAAAAGGCTGCCTTGCGGTAACATTCAGGAAGGATAAATATTTGTGTTTTTTAACTCTAACACTAACCCTTTTATCTTACTTTTTTACCCTCAACCAAAAACCCGAAGTTAACACCAACACAAACCTTAAACCTGAGCCTAATCCTGACGACAACCTCAACTCTGACCTTAACCCGAAGCTAAAACCTAACTTATACTTATTTTTCTGCAAAATCCGATAAATGCATCCAGAAGTTTCTTTCTAGTCTTTTATCGACGAAGAGTAAGAATTTACTTCCTGAAGGTATGCGGTAGCAAAGCAATAGCATTCTAAAATTGTTGCAACTCTTTTGCATGAATTACCTGTATCGACTGCTGTCTCTAAAGTTTGGTTCAAGCATAAAAACGAACCGTCAGACGATTAAAACTAATGTTAGTGCAAGTGCATTGACTACTTCTGTAATGCTCCCAAATATTTGCATATTCGCTTGCATCCTCAAAACCAGACGTTGTCATAGTTGCCTTATGAATGACTAAAATTATAAGGTTTAAACCCTTGAGTGAATAGTAGTGGCTTTCTGACCTGCAGTGAAATATGGCTACCCTGTTACGTCAGCCAAAACCAAACGGGTGGTGTTTGGTTTTTCAAGCTTATTTTGTTAACTACACACCTCCCCCTTAAAATATCACATCAGCTGCCAGCAGGCAGGGCCAATTGATCACATATTTTGTCCACAGAGAACATGAACTTCAGAGTATTACTGCGGTTATATGCTGACTGCATGTTTCGACTGTCTGTGAGTGACCCGGATCTAGCACTTTTCAGTCAAAGAAATTTGCACGTCGGTTGATCTGTGAGGCCAATAAATAATGGTCACGCGTTGGACATCGCTTATTACGCTGTCTTTAGTGCCACACCATATGCATTGGGTTATTATTAATTGCCAACTAACAAGTAGCATAGACCTCATCAGTTCATGACAGGTCTTATAATCGAAGAATGTTACATTCACTGCCACTTGCTTCCACAAATATCCCCAACGGCACGGTAGAAAGTAGTTTCGAACACTGTTCTTCGTCAGCACTTCGTAATCAAGCACTATTTTCCTAAAATTCGGGTTTCGTGTTATGTTATTTTCTAGGATCGGCCTTTAGTAGGTTGTGCTAAAAGGAAATGAGGGGTGGAGGTGCGAAGGATCGTTTACTTGCCGACGGACTGGCAGCATAGACCTCATCAGTTATGAACGCTAACGTTATATCGAACTCAATGCCGCCTGTTTCCATAAATATTCCAAACGGAGCAGTATACAGGCAGTTTAAAACTTTTCTTTGGCAAAACTCCAAGATAAGGCTCAATTTTCCTAAATTCAGCATTTGCATTACTTTAGTTACGGGAATCGGCCTGATGTAGGTTGTGCTGAGAGAAAGCTCAAGATTTGGGGTAATAACATCCATTACGAGGTAAGGGGATGCCACAGATAATGGTGCGAGTGTTACTGGTAAAAGACAATCTAGATTTGTAGACCGGTGTGTTGTTGCTAAAACGCACCTCTGCGCTAACGCAGAATCAGAGCGAATATAGCATCTACTCTGGTGAGACCAGGCCAGAGGGCAGAAAGGCGTCATTGCAAGTCTATTGTCCTCTCACACATAAGTTCGCGATGACATCGTCATACGGTCGTTGACTTTCGTTCTTCAGTTTTGGCACCACAGTCTAATGGAATGTGTATATTTTGAAAATTCATAAATACATTAACGCATGATTACGTAGCGCAGAAGCGTTAACCTACAAAGACGTAAAAAGACCACCTCTTTCGTATCGACTGTTGTCAAAGGGCATATGTTTTTCACTCCAGGCTAGAAAGCCTGCGAATCTCAGTCGATATAACGGCCTGCCACAGAGCAGACGCGGGTCGTGTAGGCGGACAGGTGTGGAAACTTACCCAAGGCTGTTTTAGCGGTTTGATTGATAGCCAACAAATATTTCACGGAACCCCCTTTGCTCACAAGATTCAGTCCTTTGACTTAGAAAATACGCAATCGCTGAAGCAGGGAATTTTTTCCCCTAACGCTTCGCATTCACGCTCGAACCTATTATCAGAGAGAGCATCAGATATAAATAATTGTCACATAACGTGCTGCAGCATTTATAGGATGAAATCACTGTGCTACCGCATACCTAAAGGACGTCAGCGGGCCCAATTATCATCGTGAATGGTTGACCTTTGCACGATAATTATTTCATGGTTAGCATTCGAGTTGTTAATCCATAAAATTTCATCATCCGTTTTGGAATTTAATATGAAAACTGCTCGGCAGGTTGGCTCATGACCTTGCCGTAAGGAGTAGTCAAGCCCTGTGAACCTCAGAGTTTGCCAAAAGTGGCAATACCAGAAGCTCTTTTTAATGATGAGTTCGAGCACGAATGTGAACCGTCAGACCAATAAAACTCGTGTTTTCGTCATCACCTCGACTTCTTCTCAACTGCTTGCGGAGCATCATATTTTTCGCTTATATCGATAATTCTAAGTGTTTTAATAGTTCTCTCACGAACCGCTTAAACCATGACTTGAAAAACGCCCGTACTAATACTGAGGATATGGTATGCTGCTTCGTTGGGCGAGTATTGCATTTATATGTGACCCAAAATAGATATTAACATTCATTGGCTAGTCTTAAATAGTGCTTGACAGCAAAATGCCTCATACTTTATGGAAAAAAAGGTGCGCTCATGACTTCCGTAGATTATGAACAGAAGTAAACAATTTAATTATTTTGTGGGGAGTTTGGTTGTTTCCGTATCAGTTCGTGCAGTTATGAAACTTTCCACAAGACAGGAAGCGATCCGTAAAAAAACCCTTGGGTGTTCAGGAGCTCAAAACTTTTAGTGCGAGAACGGTTCAATGGTGGATTGCAAGGTAACAGCTCGACACCTAATAATGCTTATCCCAAAATCTCCTGTGTGTGAAAGGTCGGTTTTTGGCTAAGACCTGACCTATTCTGAATAGAAAACCAGAAGAAATCGCTTATTGACCACCTGCATGACTGCTTTTCATCGCGACGACAGTCTATCGCACTGCAATACCGATTTATGTTAGCAAATAAACAAGCCTTTATTGCTCAGCTTGAAACAAATCTGGATAAAAACAACGGGGCAAAGATTGTTTTAAACTTGAACTGTCTGGCAATTGTTTTGAGTAAGTTTTCTTGTCTGCGTCAACCGCCTCTAGCAGGCAGTCACACCAACTCATTTGATTGTTTAGTCTGAGGGGCGTTTTTTTCTACCATTGCAGCAACCTTTTCAATTGTATATTTTAGAAAATATAAAAGTAATGACTGATGTTGAAAATGCCCCTAGATTGACTTGTCATGGTGCAAAGCGCGTAATATTTTAGGTCTAGACAAAGCAAATCATACAAGAAAATGATTTCTGAATTTTAAGGCCAAGAGCAATGTATAATTTTCTCATTTCAAATGAAAAATAGGAAAGTTATATTATAGACAATTTTCATATGGTTGATCAGCCTAATCAACCAATCGTAAGCTTTTGTACGCTGGCATATCTATCAACGATAATTCTTAACTAAGCCTTCCTTAGCACAAAAAAACTTTATTGACACACAACCCCTTCCATCCTTAGAGCGCCTGGCTGGCTAAGAACGGCTTTATGTCTAAGACGGGCGTCTGCCCCTATTGTGTCATTTAAGTCACAACCATGATTAAATTCGGCAGAAATTTCTGTGCTCGGTATGCACAAAGGCCGAATTTACGATCTTTATTGTCATTAACATTACTTTTTCTTCTTTGTTTAATGCCAGTTCTGTTAATTTTTAACGCTGGGACCAATTTTTCTGTTCTTAATACGAGGAAATCTGTTTAACTGTACGTTAAAGCTTGTATATGATAAATTTAGGTTACTACTTTTAATAACAAATGGGCATGAAAGGGGTGATTTTATTTGTGCTTTGTACGTTTTCCCGAGGTGTCTTGGCCAATTTCGTGAGATGTTAGTCGGGATTTAAATAGAACTAGAGAAACTTCAATATTTGACATACAAATTAATACGCACTCTAGAAGACACCCAATAATTATTTACTGTACTTCCTTTTCCATGTCTTACATTATCTCATGTCTTATGCTGTAGGAGATTTTAAATTTGGCAAGACCAAAATTACAAATGCAAGAATCCACTTTCGTTAGCAGCAGGCTAATGAGGGCTCTCGGAATCGAGTATGTTAAGTCTTTCTAACACGAGTTTTAAATACTTCCAGGCATAAAAATTGTGTCGAGTGAAAACTAGAAAATAAGAGATGAAAGTTTCAGAATGACCGTTTTTACGTTAAAAAACTACTCCTTAGTAATTAGTTTTTATTTTGTAGCCACAAAATTCTGCAATTTAGTTAGAGCCTGCCGGGATTCTTGGGCCTATTGTGTTTAATAGTACCTAGATCAAACGGCTTAACTTTGATTCCTAGAGATGTTAAAAAAATAACAACTAGGCTTGCGCATTCCACGCACCTCAGTAACAACAAATTGCTTGTAAGATAACGTAGATGCCATATTTCGCATGAATTAAATCCGAGCCAGCGCAAACACTTTTATACATCATCATATAACAAGCCGATTAGGCCTCAATGTGAAACAGAAAATTGAATAATTTTCCTGGCGGTAAGTTCTGCTTGAACGGTAAACCAAACTGCATTCCACAAATTAATGTTTAACCTCAACACTTCTAAAGTTTCTTTTTTCGGAAAACCAGCTCTGAGTTTTACAAATATATTTTTTCCAGGTACTTTTGATTTGTGCAGTATTCTTTCAATATCTTTGAATGAAAATGAGGTGGGGTGGGAGAAGGCGTACATGTTGCTGTGGAATTGTCGGCAATTGCTGTACCCTTCACGTTATCAAAACAAAATCGTGTTTCGTACACGAAGTTTTAACATTTTTCCTTGGTCATATGATAATTTAAGCTTACTCCAACCTTACTCGAAACTTAAATTTTCGTTGAGGAACAAATTGTATTAGCGTCAGAAAATAAAGTGGATTTCAGAATTTTTCTTGTTACAGAAAAGTAGACGATATTTGAGGTCACAATAAAAAAATAACACCAGTTTTATATCCCGAGCGGAACGCGTAGGCGGCTCAAAAATAATGAAGTCAGATTTGATTCATTAAAATGGTCAATTTGGTACTAAAATGTATGTACTGTAAGCAATGGCGGTAAAGTACAAAAATATGCAGTTTCGCGAACTTGCACTTCAAAATAGTTGGAAAAGCCATAAATAAATCACTTTTATTTGTAGAAAATCTGCTTTTTACCCTCAAGCAACGTGACACGTGAACACATTTAATAATACGGGACTATTTTCATTGCCTCAAGTGCTAGCAATCGGGGCAGACGTCATAATATTTCTCTCATGAAGCGGATAATTACTGTCTTTTGAATGCAGCTTGCATTTGCTCGATGCAAAAAAACTCAATTTAGGATCCAGACTGATTGATTTATGTTCTAAAGCACCAGCCTGCACTTTTCAGAAAGTGGCAAAAATCAGAAAAATTATGGGATCTTCTGAGAGGCTCTTTATCTCGGGTATATCATGCATGCCAACATCTTCGGGTCATGAGGTCAGGCAGAAATTTCTGCTTCTTTTTAAATAAACAAGGATTGCATCTGGATAAAGGCATTTTGTCGCATAAGGATAAATCGTCATAAGCAAATCCCAAATCCCAGAATACTCTCTTGCAATAAATAATGAGAAAAATTGGCATGCTGATAAACTAGAAGAAAAGGGTATTTGCAATATTCATTAAACTATTCTCAATCTTTGATTACCAAGTCCACAGAGGAGAGATTTAAATGCCTCATTTTGTAACAACATTTATGGACTTGAACTGTCACATTTTGGACGGATGAATCTCATTTGCTCTCAGCCAATGTTCTTAGCAGTGTTTTTACTTAGAGAGAATTATGTATGTGAAATAGGAATATTGATCAGTGTGTAGGAAAATCAGATATATACATAATATAATATATCCGATAACATAACAGACAGAGAATGATTCTTAAAATTGAATAAGTTTGTTTTTTCCTGCCTCCGTAAAAAATTCAAACTTAAAAATGCAATTTTATTGAAGTTTGATGTTCTTATCAATTCAACCATATTTTATATAAAATATGCACGCAACTGGTCTTTTTAAATAATCTGCTTTACAATCAGGTTTTCTTAAAATTGGATATTATTTTAAATAGTTCATAATTAAAATTTATTATTTTGTTATATTTAAAATTCTACAATTTCAAATTCAGCCTCATCATAACTGTCGGTTTATTAATGAACATCATGCGATTCACAATAGAAACCACCTCTATTGCCATATTTTATGAGCTGGGTGTTTGACATTTTTATGAAAGGAAAGCATGCAGCCTTTATACTGATAGCCTAAAAGACCAATTTGCCAACAGGTCAGGCTTAAAATTTGATTATTATTACTTATTTTTTGAAATCTAAATAAACACTTATATTAACAATTTTATTGAACGGTTCCAGTGTCGATCAACGTGGTACAAGAAAATCTATTTTAGGTATTTTTGTAAATTATTTTTGAATTGTTTTGCTCATATAAAAAGATTAACAAATGCATTCTGTTCAAATTGTTAATTTTATATAATTCGGTTTTAGTTTGAAATTCGGAAAGAAGTTCTGCCCATTTTTACGCGCAGATCAAAAAAAACATATATTTCACTGCTCTAACTTTTTATCAGCTTTGACTTATTACTTGGTATTTAAGAATGTTGTCAGTTAAGCTAAGGTACGTTTTCTTAGTTTTCATCCTTTCAACTATGCCTTATGCACAAACAACAGTAATATCAAGGGCCAGATGTCTACTGACCTTTGTCGAAAGGAATAAACCTTGTTATCTTCTAATGAAGTTTATGGTTGATGAAAAGTCCCTAGTCAAGGGATATTTCCAACAGGATCAACGCAAATATAATTGGTTTTTTAACACTTATTTCCCTATCTCAACCAAGCATTCCGCTGTCAATCATGAGGTACTCGCGGCTATCAGCCAGCACTTTCAATTGACGTGACATTCACGATTACAACCAATATGGTGATCACTCTTAAGCACAATAGAAGAGAATAATTATTCCTCCGTTAAAGTAACCTACCCTTTCGTCACCAGCTGGTATGTGCCTCTCTTCGTAAGGTAACTGAGGCGAGATGGGTTAGCAGAGTCTTACTTTCTTCCTAAACATCCCCTTCTAGAATGATCATAGTAGAGTAGAAATTAGTTAATGCATGCGAACATGGGTTGACATGGCATATAACTGGCGAGCACTCTTACCCATTGCAAGTAAACCGATGGATATTAATGTTCATTATGTCCTTTCAGGTGTTTGCTTAGTCCGCCTGCACAATCTCTGATACTCAGCAGCTCATATTTTAAAATATATGCAGAAAAATGATTATCTCATATTTTGTCTTTTGGTATATTTTTACAGTTTTCGACTATTTACTTGATGAAATTATATGGTTAAACGAAAATCACATATGAAGTAAGGTGTTGCTTTAAAAAATGGCGCCTTTGCATTCCATGATTTTGTATTCCCTGATTTTCTGATTTTCTTTGATTTGTGGGGTTTTCTTTGGAACGGTGTTCCTCCCTTACTTGAAATATTGTTGCCTGATAGAAATCTTAATGGAAGAAACTTACGAAAGAAGAAGTTTCAACTAACCTTACCATAACAACGACTTTACGCTTGTACGTTTTTGCAAGATACCACTTATGGATAGCCAGTATGTGTTGTAATAGTATCAGGAATGTTTCTCCCTAAAATAACTCACGGTAAGTTAAGTGTTTTCAATTTTAGGAAATAATTTTGGTAAACCTCGCAATATCAAAAGAATGCTCCAAAACTGCTGGCGTGTAGCAACCATTAAGGCTCTCTTCTGGTGGCGTTTTGCTTTTTCATAATGCCAAATAGTTTACATTCATTATATTAAACTGCTGTACTGATAAACGCCCCAACTAAATAACGGGACAAAATATATATATATATATATATATATAACGAAAAAATTATAAAACCTCAATTTTTATACTAAACTGCCGACAACAGAGGTGGTCTTGCGAAAAACTTCGGGAATGCGAACGTCTTACTGAGTTGAAATTCTTATCGAAATATCAAAATTAACTGTTAGCCCAAAGTTACCTCATACCCGTATCTCAATCGTTACCGAATAAACCCGAGAGATTAATCGTATCCCATGCCTAACCTAACTTTGTAATTACACAGAGCAGACTGAACACAGGCTGGTATCGCGCACACATCGACATAAGTTGGCAGTGCGACTAAGGAACGAAGTATCGCAAGTTGCTGCGGACAATCACAAAACGGGCCATGCGTTCAACCTCGCAGCCGTCAAGATGACTGTCTACGCCGGAGGCAAGACGAGCCAAGAAATAATTGAATCCTGGTCCATGGAGAAAAACTCAATTAATCGATGTATTGATTTGTCACTGGCGTACAGAGCCTTCCATAATAACCTCCAGATTTACGTCAGTTGTCATTGATTGGCCTGTTCCTCCTTTAAGTGTTGTCTTTTTTATTGCGGGTGTTACCTCTGACGATGGACTGCCGCAAGAGTTTGAAAGTTCACAATAATAAACAAATGGTCCCGTTGATCAGACAGAGTTCTTTTTATCATTCAATCGTAAGCCAAAACTGTAACCTTATCGTATTCATAACTTTAAAAAAATCCTATTTATACTAACTTTTACCTTATCACCGAACACAACCCACTCTAAACACTAACAATAATCTTTCGAAATAAGCTTAAAGGCACCAATGTATTGGAGAGAATCCAATTAGAGTGTCTTGCCGAATTTGTATATTTCAATAAAGAAAACGTCTGTGTATCAACACCACTACTCGCAAGGGAATTTTATCGAGCTGTGCACATTATGAATAATAAATTGCAAGCGGAATTATAGAATTACATTAGACATTTGTACCACGCGCATCCTTTTCGCACTGATAATTTTTAATTTTATATCTAATGATTGTGTAAAGATGATACAAACAAGATAATTTAACAAGAGCTCTACTTAAAATCATGAGACATGTCACACCCTCCTAAAGGCACACCACGTTCAATACCTTCTTTAATTCATTTTTTCACCTGAAGATGCTGTGATATTTAGTAATTGCAGTATTTTCTGATGTAGTAGGCAATGCTTGTGGACATGTGACATTCAAAAAATCAAAACAACCAGGCATTGGAACAACTGGCAGCTTGCTATCAAACGATCGTTACAGTTTTTATTGTGATTGCCCAATATATCCCGTTACCAATTCTGGTCATTCTTCATAATCAAATTGACTTGAATTTGAAAAAGGTCGATGTTGAAGACGTTCGACTGATCTCGCATTTCAATAAAGGGCATCGTTTTCACTTGTCGCCCATGCATTTTAAAAAGCTGCTAAGATTAATCGCTAGCAGCGTTTTTACCTCAGTTATTTTTTTACCGTTTCTTCTGCAAGTCAAAAACTAAATTTGACCCATCTATTTTTCGCAAGCATGAACAGCTTCCTTGGTGGACATAAAATTTAATGACAAATATTCTCCAGAATCCACAAAACCTTTCAATCAAATATTTCAAAAACTTTCGAAATTTCCAGTGAAACTGACAATCAGATAAGACCGACAGTCACACCGAAGATCACGAGCCGACAACCGAAATAAAAGCAAACTCTACGGCCTAGAAATATGACCGGCCAGTCCAATAGGCATTGCAGATCGAGGTAAAAAATATTTTGTAAATAAAAACGGTTTATACTAAATTGCCATAAGTAGATAATAGTTTCAAACAAGCATTTGTCAGAACTTTGTGATTTAGGCACTCTATGGTACCAGAAACAGCTCGCTGTTGGTGTTTAAGTCAGTAAAAACTCGAAATCAATACTAAGGCACACTTTACAGAAAATGCCGAAAACAGAGATAAACCTTATGTTTTCAGCAAATCTTCCACATTATAACAGTACAAGAAAGGATCTTCACAAGTAGAGCCCTAATTTTGCCAATGCGTGTGAATATTTTGCCACCGTTTAAAAGGTTTTCTTTCAATTTTTCGTCACGGTTCAGAGCATTTAATGAATACGATAAGAGTGCATTTCATCTATATGGATAGAATAGGAGCAGTTCGCTCATTGCCAATGCTCCAGCTTGAACGCAACCTGAAAACGAAGCGACTGACAATTGATCATTAGGGCTAATAAGAAAGAAAGAGGAAAATTTTCATTTGACGTCTTTGCCGTAAAAAATCAGCCATATGTCCCTGCGTGCAAAGACATCAAAGTCCAGAACGATTCAAAATATGACGTAAATATTCACCCTTTTCTTTCTTTTTAGTCCCTCAATTTAGCAAAACTGAACATGACATATATGTGTAACTGATAGTTTGCTCTTTGGATTACCGTGATTAATTTATCAACTGTTTGAATTTTCGGACACATTTTCCAAAGTCTATTTTGCAGGGGAATAAAGCAGGAAAAAACTGAGTTCTTATTAAGGTATACGTTATTTTCTGAGAGCCACCTCAGCCGTTGCCGCTGTCAGTTGCCACTTAACGTGGCAGTGACCGCGTCGGCAGATAATCGCACCCGCGCTAACGCAGTAACAATAAGTCAGGAGACGCGAAAACGTGATCCCGTTTTACGTGTTTGGGGAAGCATGTATTCCCACCGCCATTATAAGGGACATATCATGTCTTCACGGATTCAAAAGTAAAAAAAGTTCCAAATGTTCGGAACATCAAGTGGAAAGTACATTTATCATACTGATGTCACCAGACTTTGCATAGCTGATATAAGACTGCACCTTGATTTTTGTTGTGCATAGAAGGACCGGGTGTTAGCAGTAAACAGTCATTCCTTTCTTTTTCTTCTAATTTTTCTTACATAATTTCGATTTTAATCCGGCTTCTGAATCGAAATCTGCTTTATGTAATACGATTTAAGCTTCAGATGTAACATATTTAAATTTTTCATGTCAAGATGGCATTAAGTTTGTTTTAAAACATGCACCGTTTGTAATAGTTAACAGTGTAGGATGTTTTTTCACCTACACACACATTAAATTTGCAGTGTGATGTCAAAAACTAGATGCACCTTATAGTGTTTGCCAGAATAAAGCTATAATAGTATGTACTTTAGCTACCTTAAACACCGCTTGCAGCCCCTGGAAGACTATTCTTCAGCTTACTGATTTTTGAGAGAAATATGCTGCTGCCCGAATAAATGAAATAGCCAATAAAGAGCGCTTGACGAGTGTGTGTATCAAGTTATAATCCCTTATAAATTGCCCAAACATTTTTGCGTGTTTTCGAAACTGAAGCAGAGCTCTTAATGTCTTCAACATAAAAAGCAAGTCATTTAATTCTTCCATCCTTTCATCCGTTTTGCTAACCTGATATTTTTTATCAGGCGAGTGTGTCAAAACAATCCTTTCTGCTCCGCTTCCATCTCCTCCTCAAACCTATGATGACACATATTTAGGCTAGCAAACTCGCTAAGTGATTTACTTTGTTTTGGAATAGTTTTTCGTGCTCGCCCACGCAGATTAAATTTTGAGAATTCTTTCAAAAATACCATGCGTTTTATTTCCGGCTTGTAAGATAAAATGACTATGTTTTTTTCCTTTAGCCGCAGGAAATATCGTGTGCAACCATTCGGGACTTTCACTCTGATAAATGATTCCACAAAGGATTCAAATAAAACGGTGGATAAGAAGCGTATTAACGCCAACTTTGGACTTTTGTTTTTGAGTTTGTAAATTGAATGTAATCAGTTCTGCGTAAAGACAGCAAAACTACAACAGTTTTTTTAACTCATCAAGAAAATAAGCACTACCCCTATAGCGAAAAGCTACAATCGCCAGCTACTTTCGTATTAAAAATCCCAAATAGCTTTGCCTGTTTTATCTTCTCACAGTTGTAAAAATTTCGCCTGGATGTGATAATTAAGACCAAAAGAAACGATTCTGCTATCACAATATTTTGAACAGTTTTATGTTACTGAGTAAAACTTTAGGTAATTACCGACAGACTGACTTATTTTTAAGAGGTGCGCCTTTTCGGACACGAAAAAAACGCAGTTACTAACCCTACGACGGTAACAAAACTGTTGCTTTCTTTTAAACTTACCCATTTTATTGCAGAAAAATAACTAACAAGTGTTTAAGGGTATCGTGGTTCTTGACTGCTTACCATTGTTTCCAATACATCGCGTTTACTAAGCAAAGTTCCAAATTTCTAAAGGGATAAGACCTGTAGTCCGTATGAAATGGCGTCTTCTAAAGAAAATTCAAGTCGTTTTCTACAATGTTCATAACAAGATTTGATTGTGGACCAGAACTGCATTAAAATGCTTCTTTCTAAATTATTCTTGCATAAGTAATGTACGATAATTTCTAGACCTATCTTCTTGTCTTAAAAACCATTTTTGGCAAAATATATACCACTTAGACAATCAATAAACAGTGAGAAACGATTTGTATGGATGGGGCCATGAATAACCTATCAGAAGTTCATTAGCAATGCCAGTTCCAGATCATTTACCTAACTCTTTCCTGAAAATAGGACTGTAGCACGTCTATTATGAGTGCGTGCAGTTTACTCTTGGCCACTTATACTGCGAAAATAGAAAGTAACGGTTACTAGATGCATTAAAACGAGCACATGGCTAAATATTATTTCCAGGCTTCTTACGTACTGTCAACCGCATGTTTCGTTCCTTTAAAAACGTCCACCGGTTCAGACTTTTATTTATAGTTATATCAATGTTTTCTTCACGCACATTGTTTAACAGGTTTATGTTCCAACCAAACCCTTCTTGAGTATGTTGTTTATTAGCGCGTTTGAGTCCTCACCCATCCACAAAACATCCTTTTTCACGCGCAATATGATAATAAGTAATTTCGTCAGTCAAAAGTTTCGCACGTTTGATTTTACCTTAGCTTCAGATAAGGTCGCGCACCGATTTGTGTCTTATACCAGTTTTGTGCCCAGCACGTGTTTATCCAGGTGAAAACAATCATGTGAAATGTAAACTTCTACTGAGATTCTATTGCACGTTAGTCAGGTAAAGTATAATTTTGGGAAAACAGGTTAGTTTCAGAATAATTATTATCTATAAGGGTTTAAAAATTCAACTTATTATAAAGGCGGTTGGATGCCCCGAACGTTGCGGGTAAGGCCATCAGGCAATCATTGTTATAACTAGCTCATTTTTTTCTGGCATGCTCGACAATTCCCTAGGACAGCCTGTAATTACTCACATTCAAAAAGGCTATTTTTAATTTTAGCAAACAAGGTACTGTTCTGCAATCCAGCTTTTGCTTATATTTAATTTGAAAAAGGAATGTTGTGATATAAGCCATATACGAAATGGTTATTCCAGTGTCTTTTTCGGCATTTTTACTCTGCCTTTGTTACTACTAGCCACTATGTGGTTGCTGGCGGGGTTCGAGAGTGAGCCCCAAGGCAGAAAAGTGCGAGCTATTTGCGCTGACGATCGGTGCTCGTTCATAAACGAATGTTCATATTCTTGACCTAAGGCAGAAAGACAATTAGTCAACGGCTCAAGTTGTAGGGCAGTGAACTTCTGACTAACAGATCATGGGTTCAAAATTCGGGTGGTGCAGCACCACTGAGGGTTGGGTAGGGCTGTTTGATGGTGGCTGATGAGCCAGAAATGGCCATTTAAGTCTCCCTTTTCTATGTCATCACTGTAAATCGGCCTTTCCTAATACTAGCGTTTATGCGCCCCCGCGCGGTGCTTTAGAATAACCCTTATTGTAGAGTGCGACGAATGGGTTCCGTTGACGATCGGTGAGCATTCATCAACTATTTGGCGAGCATACGCACTACTTTCGACAACTTTTCTTCAGGCCAGTACAGTTGTAGGGAACTATGGAACGTAGTAGAAATGTAAACCATGAAAGTGTTCATGTTTGTTTGTTTGTATTAATGTGTTATGTAAGAGGTTTGGTAGGGTAAGGAGGATAAGAAACAGTGTGTTAGGTGGCAGTGAATGTCAGTCGGGAGCTTGTAAACATTTTGCAATTATTCCGCAGTACCTGATTGACCTTAGCTGATATATTCATTTGAAGCTCCCAGGTGATATGTTAGGCTTTTTTTGTCAATGAACCAAGAGGTAAGGGAGGAATCTAAACATATTTCTCCAATCTGAAATTCCCTCCACCGCTTGATGCAAATTGCAGCTTATTTAGCGCTTGGTTAATCTAAACCTGAAACATGTTTAAGGAAATCATAAAAATATTTCAGCGAAGGGTGATGGATCAACAAATTTAAAGAGGCTTCATATTTTTCAAAAGAAGATTGAAGTTTATTTCTGAAATCGACTCTATTAGCGTGAATAAACTAACTAACGGTATTTTAAGAACTTTGCATGCAAGATGATTCACAAAATTTCAACCGGCATATCTCACAAAATGGAATGAATGAAATCTCTTTAGTCAGTCTGTATTAATTGAGCATTGGCCATCGTACCTATCCTCTTAACAATTCACGGATAAATTCCTTCACATTTGCAGAATATATTTTAACATTTGTAATAGAATTTAAATCGTCTTGTTTCAAGTATTTTCGACCTTATGATATATCCGCAAAATTTGTGAAACATTCACCGGTCTTTAAAAGATTATCTTAAGTTAATTGTTATCCAATAAGAGATATTAAATACATTAATTTGACGTAAGGATAGTTCTCATAACCATACATACAATGGTATGGTTATGCTATCATCTGCCAGTTCTAGCATAATCCATTCTTCGCATTTACAGTGACATTTCAATATTTCCGAATTGGCCACGTTTTTCAAAAAAATTAGTATTTTTCAATAAACTAATATCAGTTTTCACATTTTCTTTAGGTTTAAACATGCGTTTTTAAGTTTGTTATTAATATTTCAAAAGCTTCTGAACATGCATTGATTGTGGCTTGTCAGTGAATATTATTCTTTCGTAAATGTCGGCATTTCGCATTTGCTAGGTCAAACACTGCATATTCAAGGGCATAAATGTAAACTGGAAAGCATCAGCAAATCAATTGCAGTCAAATTTAAACTTCACATTTTACGATTGCACAAAGTAAGTAAAGATTAATTTACGTTACTACAGCTATTGCAAAAGAATCGATGTTTGTGCTATTCGTTAGAATGCCATCATTTTTAGCCATTTGCCCAAAAAAGAAGTTCAAAAGCAAACAGAAAAACGTCTAGTCAAAATAAACCTAAGATCCAGGCCTATGAGAATATTGTCTAGAAGCATCTCAGAGCAGCTATTTAACCTTGATATAGAAGTCAACATATGTCATATACCCTACATGTCTCTCTTATGTGTACTTTGAAAACGGCGTTGTTGCAACAACAGTTGTTTGTACATTATTTAAGTTTATGTGCCGCGCATTATTCATACTTAACCGCAAACTAAAAATATGCACAGATAACAATAAAAAGTGATGTATTTATCTAAATTTTCAAGGTCATTAAATGCACTTAAACGGAAAAATGTCCCATTATATTTCCTTCATGTGAAATATAACAAGGTGGAAGCCGTGAACGTTCACCAAAAGAGCACCCAAGAGACAGAATAATAAGATCAACGGACTTCAAGAAGGCTGTTGTTCAGAATGGTGATTACCAGTATCTAGGTTACGTATTTTTAGGATAGCTGAAGGAGATCTCTAAAAGAAGCAAGGCAAGCTCACAGTTATCGTACTTATGACTGTTGCAAGCATATACTTGCGTTCATCGTTTATATTCCGATATTATCTTACGAATCAGCCACTTGAGAGGTGATCTTAGGAAACAAATTATATTATAATATCTCTATTCGTAAAATAAACCAGAATTCCATTTGGTTTATTAATGCACATTGTAGAGACCACATAAGCAAAGACATTTACCTCAATTTATCAAAAAAGCCTTGAGAAAACCTAACTTATCATCCGGCAGATGGCCTGGCTAGCAGAGAAAGCCCGTGCTTGGGGCCTCATTTTAAATTTTGGACCAATGTTTTGCTTCGGTTAGTTTCTTTACATAATTTTTTAACTAGTGAAAATTTGGGAACCTCCAAAAAACATGTTTGTTAAGTACGATAGCTTTCGTCTTTTGCGCCTTCATCAACCAAATTGTTAGTTTAGACAACACAACAGAGAAAGGTTTCATTTAAGCGTCGTAGTCAATAGTCTTTGAGCAATTTTCGTATAGCTGAATACTTTTTGTGTATTCAGGCGTATTTCATGTTGTCACACCCATTAGGATAGAGTAATCAGTGCAACCATTAGGTCTTGATATAGACGGTGTAATTTTTATTATTGATAATTCCTATAGTAAGTCTTATGAGGCAATCTGAGTATACAGGGGAAAATGTTACAATGAGATAGAAATCAAAACTGCAGAAATACAAACTTGAGATTTAAAGTTAAAGCTAAATATTTTTCGAACGAAATTATATTTTTTGAAAAACTGATTGGTTAGACTGCCCTAATGGGTGTTGCGTTAAAGATGTATATGCTTGTTTAAGTCAGCTGACGTTGAACCCTCACGAAGTTTAAACATACCCCAATAGAAAACCAGTTGTATGCAGATGTTGTATAATTAACCATACAGACAGCATACGTTCTAGATAAAAGCGGAAAAGGATCAGCTAAACACAAGTGCCGTGCTTTTAGCTAACATCGTTGCTGTTGGTCTGGAAAAGTATTCAGAATTCGCATTCAACTGAGCGTCTGTTGGGGACCTGTGAAATGTTCACAATTATTCTCCAGAACCTTATAGATCTCAGTTTTATTATTCAGGTTAAGCTTATAGGCAACACTAAAAGCATTTTTGCCGAAGCACATACCCCTGGGAAAATTATAAGGGCAAAAATTAAGAATGTATTCTTGACACGAAATTCACTCTCTATATTTCCAATATCAAAAGAAGTTCCAAACAGGATTTGCAAAATTGCGCATCAGGTACAGCTAACTATTTCATTCCGTACACCCTTAAAATGTCTGTAGTTTTGAAGTGCCAGCAAGTAGGCTATCTATTCTATGTTCATGCTCGGAAATGCGCATAAATATGTGCATGCGGGAATTTTATTCGAAAATGCATCTGTTTTTCCTAAATTCTGTACTTTAGAACCTTTACGAAAACGAGTTTAAATTTTATAAAATTCTCAAATTTAATACTGGGAAATAAGTACAATACACTCATCCAATGCCTCAAATTTGTTGCTATTTAGAGCAAAGTCAAATCAACACATAAAAATGATCAGTCCTGCAAACTGATATTGTTTCAGTTAGCATAATGCATACATCATAACGTCTTTATTAGAATGCTTCAATGCAAACTCGAATGAAAACCAAGGTTCCATTTTTCGTACTTTTCAGTCTCTAAAAATAAGATTTTGCCCAAAAAATTAATTTGCTCTTACAAAAAATTGCACCACACTTTAGTTTGGAGCCAAACAGAAGTTCAACCAAGACAATCCGAATCGCTGCAAAAATTTTGGTTTGCATGATCAAAATCGGCCATATAAGGTGCAACCGAAATAGTAAATTACCTTTTAATTAAAAGAGCATAAATATTTTGACACACACTTTATGCTTAACTGTGAACTTTTAAACCTGTAAAGTAAAGTTTTGTTTGAAATCCTACAGCCAACGAACTAACGACTTTTTAATGGCCTCTGATAAGAAATCCTTGTAGGCTCATGTGGGAGTTTTAGTTTTTGATTTTAGATTTTTAGTTTCGCCCTTTAATAATAACTAAATCCTTGATCTAGGTTAGAGAACAGCATAAAAATGTTATTATAAAAAACTTTGAAAGTATGTAAACTGCTGAGATTTCATTCAATGGTTAGGCCGTAAAAAGCCCTTCCTGAAACCAACTTTAAAATTAACAGATTGAAGCATGTAACAGAAATCGCATATTTACTTTCGCGATGATATGAATTGTTGAACAAAAACGTGAAATAACGTTATGAAGTAAATTATCTTACCTGGCTGGTCACTTTGCTGAATCTGAGTGAAGTTTTTTAAGGCTGCTTTTGCTTGAATGCTTTTGTAATCAAAAAATTCGGCTGTACTTCGAAAAATATTTTAAAAGGCACATCTTGTCGATATAAAATGTCATTAAACCTTGTGATTATGGCTTACGGTAAATGGTGATATTTTTGCTAAAAAGCATACCTCTAAATGTCGTAGTGTTAACATGTCCTCTAAAAATCCATTTAAATTTATCTTACAATGATGAATCACAGACAAACTTGCCAAATAAATGAGAATATTTTGACGTACGCTATGGTCAGAACAGCTACCAGACTATTGATATGATTGAAATAAACGATACAAACGATTGGTTAGATATCTCATCGAAATGTGTTTACGTTTCGGTTGAGTATAGTGCCTATAAACAACTCTCACTTGTGGGCATAAACCAACCTCATCCCGCAAGTCGACGATGATGCAATGCCGATGTACACCGCACCAATATGGCTTACTTAAAGAAAATGCACGATTGTTTTTAGTCGTAACGTACAAATTAATGAAAAGCTTTAAACAGATAACTGTGTTCTACGTTAGATTACCTACCTCATGAAGTGTCGCGACCCAAATATGGGTTACTAGTTTTGCACAACGCTGAGGATTTTGTTATTATTTGTTGAATATAATTGATGCAGAGAAAGCTGGTTACTGATGATAGGTTCACTTCAGAGAAATGGGGCCAAATGTGACCAAAGCTGAAGTTTCTTGATATCAAGGTAATTTAAATCTGCAGTTTACAAGCTGTTATTTGTGCACTTTTTAAAACCGGAAACTTTTCAGATATACCCTTTCATAGAATAGAAAAGTTTGTTTGCGTTCAGGAAAACCAGGTAAATGAATTAACAGAAAGCACCTTATTTTCGGAAAAACAAAAGAGAATTCAGTTTAAAAATGCTGTGTGACGTTTTGTGCACAAAAGTCAGTACGAAAGTTTAGTGACTGCAGTTTTTTCCCCATTTCGATATTTGAGACCGTAAAAATATTCCTTTCTGAAGCCATTACATGCTATTCCTTTTCCCTCTTTACACCCTTAACGAGATATGTCAAGACATTTTCCATCTGTGATTAAATATGTACGAAAATGAAAACTTGAAGTAGAAAGGGGCCGAAAATCGTAGTGAACAATCGGGCACTACGCTGAGAATTTTTAATTTTTCAGTGTGTCCTTTAAGTAAACAAATCAAGCGAAAAAAGAATTAACATAAAAAGAACATTTTGTTATCTAGGTTTTGGCCAATATTATATTACGGTTTTCTGGAGAGGTCTAAAACCAGTCAATTTGTCTATGTTTTACCTTTAAAAAAGATAACTTACGCATAGATTCGATAAAGTAATATCAAATTAAAGAGCTTTTTACAAACAAAATATATAATAGAAATCCTTTTGTTTTTGGTTTATAAGATAATATTTGTTTTCTACTTATAACTCCTTCATCACTCCTTTTCTTTTGAAAGGATAGCAAATTCTCATTTTGAAGCAGAAATGGAAGGTAGTCTATTTTGTGCAGTCAAAGCTGGTGCGGAAGCTGTATGCCCTTATCATTGCATTCTAATGCATTGACAACTGATACTACTGTAGTGCGCAGGCACATTTGACTTAGGGCATTAGATTTGCAATTAGTTTTGTTGCTACTTTATCCGTTAAAATGCTCTAACTCCAGCTTCCAGATTTCAGAAAACATGCTTAGTTATTTCATCCGCATATTATTCACTTCTTTGGTCATTTAAGCCATGGAAACTTATTTCTGACTTACCTTAAGGCTTTAAAGGTAAAGCTTTCAATTCAGACAAAGACAAGGCCATTTCTGGTCCTTAACCATCATCAGCCACTCTTGCCCGACTGAAGATGATGCACCACCTGGGGCTTGAATCCGTAACCTGCTGATCACAATTCCAAGGCTCTAACTATTGAGTCCCGGTTAGAGCCGGTTTAGTTCGGGAATATTGACTAAATTCGTTGATGAACGTACACTAATCGCTAACGGAAGTCACTTGTTCCGTTTCGTTTCAGCAATGCTCGTTTCATCGAATTTCCTGCCCATATATTAGTCTAAACCTCAAAGTTATTTTGGATAAAAATAGAGCCACACTTTCTTTTTAAGATCGCGTTGTTATAAGACCTTCATAAATCAACTTAACTTGTACAGGTGCACTGTTCATCAAATCCTATAGAAAACAAACCGTTCAGTGTTCAGTTTTTCAGAGTTCCATAACTGTCATTTATATTTTTTATTAAACTATTTAAATAATTGTGTTTATTTCAGCTATCTAAGATCGTTGTTAGTTACAACTTTGAACTTTTTTTCATGCTTAATCTTTTTTTTTTAGACCTGACAGACTTCCTTTCTCAGACGTCAAATGGTGAATAAGTCGATATGAAGCCCACCACGTCAGGTGCGTTTGTCTGATGTTGATTTTGATAGATTATTCTCTTTCTTAACTCCCCTTTTCCCCCTTTAATCTGCCAAAATGTGGGTGACCTTTAGATTCTGACTGACAAATTCTCATTAAATCAAATGTTCATCTTTACTCTTGATAATTAAGTTGTCCCCAAGGACTATCTTGATAGCGGTGAGTAGTTGTAATCCTGTGTTCATTGCTAGAGTAGAGTAGCATCTTCAAAGGGTCGTTGGTTCAACGATTGCTGGACAGGAAGATTTAAAAACAGTTTTATTTATTCCTTTTATTTGAATTCATCTTTTCTCAAAACTTAAATTAACACGTCTTTCATGGATGCAAGTGTATCTGGCGGTTCGTTTTACACCAATTTCCTAAGACGTTTTGAACACTTTTAAAACTTCATATGAGTCTACTCGTAATACATTGGAAGCTCTTAACCTTGTGATTCAGTCTGCTCTCAGAAAGCTTTAAATACGAGCCCGTGCCCATGCAAGTGCACTAATGGCTATTCCTGAACATTAAACACCACTCGCACAACATCCATTTTGTAAAGAAATCTCATGCAGATCCCTTTTTAGATTTTCGTTTTGTGTAAAAAGAAATTTTTATTCGGTAATCAGAAGGTTTTATCTGGAAAGCGAGAATCACTTCTTTTACCCAATAAGCGTGACGGATTTTAAGGATACGCCTTATCTCCTCACCTCTTTTCACTTAAAGTGATAACGTGAGATTAAGTGCATGAATGATCGCTTACGAGGCTCCTACGTCTCGTTTGCCTTGGGGAGCCCTTCGCGCAGCCGTAGCGAGGAAGAAGCGAAACAAAAGAGAGTGCGGCTCATTTGCTTGGTTTCGGGTTCGAGCCCCAGATAAGTATGGGTGGCTGATGACTATTCTCATCTTCTTTTCTTTGTCGGTATTAGTTTTTAACCTAAGACGTTCCAGTAACTGTCCTTATTTTAAAAAATGCTAAAGAAATTTTCGGTGCACATTTTATTAAAAAAGCAGTTCCAAATGCTGCAAGCTAATTTAGATTATATCTGTGCATTATTGTTTGAAAATGTTCTTCTGCAAATCACTTCATTTCTTGAATGCTTGGACAAACTTCCTAATGGTTTGTCATCTCCCCATGTCTTTTTTTACTATGTGTTTAAATTGCTCATTGTTCCTTCCTTATTAAACACATCCTTATAAAATGCTAGAGCTTCTTTAATTTTTCGTCGATTACGTTTCTGTTATATCAATCAGTCATGAATCTCGAGATTCATCGATTCCAACACTGTCCTTCTACTTTTTTCTTGTTTTCTTATTTCAATGCCTGATTTGCTAAAAACATATGCGTGATGGATATGTTCTCTTCTGCTGCCGTTCGTTCTTATTTATGTATATTTTAATAGATGTAAGAAGTCAGTGGCATTTAGATGTAGTCAACAAATCTGCTGTTTGCAATCTAAATAACGCTTTGCATTCACTTCAGTCAAGTCATCCCGCCCATTTGCCGCGACTTCAAGCATATTTCGTTACGTACATCAGCATATAGGCATATCCTTTCTAGCCAAATACCTCATCCGTCATGAGCTATAAATATATAAATCGGGGCTAGAATGGATTCTTTTATAACTGAACACATTCATCTAAACCCATGAACGCTTTAATGATTTTCAACTTTGTATGCTGTCAATAGCAACGTGCGAAGAAATTTCTGAGTTGTCAAATGATAGTTTAAAAATAAACCTCACTCAGCTTATCTCTCTAATTTAACTAGCTGGAAAAGTAAATTTAATTAGTTCGCACCTCGCTGACGGCCATCAGATATATTGCAATCCTATTGCACTGAAAATATAAATTGCCTACAGATAGTTTATACCTCGTAGCCGGACGTAAAGCCATTATTTTGAATATTTTATGCATAAACTGCCCTCATCTCGGAAGAATTATTTTTCCAAGCTCCAAAACTCATCTGAGTGACCATATGGTAGAATTAAGTGTGAATTAAAGGGGGAAAAGATTTTGCATGATTAGGTTTTGAAGGAGATGACAGCAGAAAACATCTTTTGAATAGGAGCCTGGAAGTAAATCAATGGGTTTTTTTCTGGGGATTGTAAAATTGTATCTGTAGTTGTCATAATTTCATGTGTTTACTGGGCTTATGTATTAACGGAAAATATATTGAAAATTCTAATAAGAGAATTACTATTTTCCTGAAAAATATCCTCGTATTATTTGTTTTCAGTGAATCTTTGGACATGAACCTAAACAAGCAAAATCTGGAGTATTCAAGTTGTACAAGGCAGTTCAAACAGCCTGCAAGTTGTCTTTGATGGATTAGTAGACATGTTTTTGTCGTACGAACAAACAAATTCCTTATTTATTTCAACCAATGACCTCGCCCAATAACAATGCTGGGAACTTTAACGACCAAAATAGGGCATTATTATCTAAATATACCGAAATATTTTAATTAATCCATTGTTTGATTTTCCTTGGGCTACTTGTCTTTGGAAAATATATGTCAATAATTGTGATAACTCAAAAAACACACATTTTACCGTTTTCGCTATAAAGATTGAAATTGCCTATCATTTGCGCTTTTCCTGCGTAATGATCCAAATGCTATTTCCCTACACATCTTTTATGCAGGACTTGTTTATTTATTAATGGTAATTGGTTTTAATTTCTCAAAAAAATAATTTATTGACGTATAATTTCCGTTTTTAATATTTTAATAAACAGTAAATAAAAGGCCATTTTACCATTATTATGAGTTTGCTTTTAACAGGCAAACATATTTTTGTTAACGGTCCGTAATGTAAATGTCTTTAACGGCAGATGAATGATTATTTTCTTAAGTCTTCTTTGAAGACAGGCCTGAACACCACGACTAAAATTAGCTTAACTTCTACGATGACTCTGCTTATTCTGCTCAAGAGGATGTAGAGTGCATCAGAGTTTGCATTAAATCGCGTCATCTTAAATATGAAAAACGTAACGTTGGCAGTTTTTCAGCAGATCCAGATGTACGTGCGCCTTTTGAGGCGAATCAGCCAGAAAACGTTACGTGAAAACTCGCACATTAACATCAGTTTTCGCACAGCACGTACGCAGAAATCCACACAATTGTGTCGCCATCGCTACCACAATCTGTTTGTTGAGTGTAAATTTACCAGATTTTGTGCAATAAATAATTAATTTATGGCCAGTTTTCGTTCTGTGAAATTTAGCCTGGATATCATATTTTTCAAATATATCCATCTTTGAACTTGACAGGTTGAAAGCCAAACGCCTGAGGCCACTAGCTCTGTACCCTCGTCCAAAGTCAAAAAGGACAATTATCATCCAATCTCTGCTTAATGGGAATTAAATGGGATATCAAGTTAAGTTGAAACTCTCTTTAAAAGCGAGCAACGGCTATATTGATATTACAAAACCAACTATCAGGACGTATTTTCGACCAGCACAAGGGAAGGTGATGCGATCTTTGCTAGAAGACCGTGATTTATAGCTATAAAGATAGGTTAAAATCGATTGCAAATACAATAGTCTTAAATCGTATAAACCACAACTGAAATCTTTATGGCTATAAGGTTTGCTTTAAAACTGAGAGGATATCATACTGATGGATTTACACATATAGATTGTCGTAAATGATCTTTGATTTGCTTGATCAGGCTAGTCTAAACAAAGAACTGGGATGCATAATTTGATTTCTGGACGTTTTCTTTTTGACCCGAGATTTTATGAAATTCCGTAGTACAAAATGGGTTATATCAGATGTACATTTTCACAAGGAACGTATATTTTACTACACTTTACTCCACTTTCATTTACTTGGGCAGTCAAAATAGACCAATAATGCATGTTTCGTGAAATGACAAATTTGCTGTTAAATCCAGAAGGCATTTATCCAGCTGTCAAATGGGCAACAGGATGAACGTATTTGCTCTCAGGCAAGAAATCCACATTTTTATCCGCCAACTTGAACTTGTGAGTGTCTTGCGTGACTTCACCGATGAAAAGTGGGCATGCGAGAAGAAAAAATGCACTCAAGCAAAGGATTAGTGTTGAGGAGCTAAGAGGAAGACACCCATTTTTAATAATTTAGCAGACAAAGGTTTAACCTGGAGACAGTCTGAAGAAGCAGCCATGGTCACCCAGGGTCTATGCATTCACGATCTGTTGTTGGCTAACAACAAAATAATACTTTTCCTACAGGGTAATATTGCAAGGCATGCAGTGCGATTGTCCGCAACTGCATTGCATATAAAAATTTGCATATCTATGGACGCATTAAAATCAACGTAAACAGATAAATGCGTTTACAATTTAGAACCCATAGCGAGGATATCGCAGTTTCAGATCAGTCTTCAATAGGTAATTTCAGACGATAGCACTTTCATTTTTAAGTAAATATGCTGAGTGGAAATTTGATCATCTCAGGGATTTCCCGTTTGAGAGCATTGTGTATTAAGGTTTTTGGAAGCGCTTCGTGCTAATGAAATAGTTGCCCATTCTTAATATGTTAAATTATCTTAATTAACTAAAAAAATATGGAAATTATTGGTTTATCGTTAGTGCTTACTTGCGTATTTTTACTTTTAAATTGACATTTTGCTCCTATACTCTACAATTTTTTACCTATTTGACTATACATTTCATTGTAATTGAGTTTCTAATAAGGCAGCACGGATGATTTGCAGGCTCTGAGTCTCATGGACAATAAATTCACACTCCATAAATTAGTTTTGTCTTGATAACACAATAAATATCTGAGTTAACTTATTTCATAATATGCCATTATTTTACTGTACAATGTACTAGCATAATGTAGTAAAAATTTGAATGCATCGAACGATTCTATTGTTAACATGCAAGGGAGGTTTGTCCCTAAATAAAATAAATTGGATGTCTGTTTAACGGAAGTGTTCTTAGTTACTAACAGCGGTGGACCGCATTTCCCTACATATTCTTATTTAAACTCTCAAAAATGTACACCGCGGCCGTGAATGTACCGCATCCTTTTAGATCACAGCAAAATGCTCCAAAATTCAAATTGGAGACATTTCTATTGAAAGATCAAAAACAACAATCGGCAAACATAAACAAGATAACCTAAGAGATGAAAGTTTTCAAAATTTACGAGAGATTGCTAATCATCCGCACACCGGCACAAACGAATGCACCATAAGTTTAAAATTATGATTAACCACTTAAAGTTAAGCAAAAAGTAAAGAAATATTAAAAGTAAACGTAAGCTTTTTATTAATAGCCAGAATTGTAGAAAGCAAAACACTTCTGATAAGGTTAAAAAGCACTGTAACTAAGTAAAGTTAATTTTAAATAACCCACAAGCATTTTCGTGCACAAAACTGGTATGTAAATCAATGCTATTAGAATACAATTTGATAATGGTCTCTTCATGAAGTAGTGTTCAGCATTACCGTTAACCAACTTTCAGCAGGTTAAGTGTAGATATAATCACCGTTTCACACTAATTGCTTTTAGAATATTTGGTTTCTTAATTGTTTGAAATGCTTTTGACTAAGTTTAACAGGTTTTTCCGATACCGCCGTAAGGCAAAATATTTTAAATGACCACCTGTTCATAGACCGGTCACTTATCAATAAATCTAAAAATAATTGTAAGATGCAATCGTAGAAATGGGCTTTTGTATACTTTTGGTGTGCCTTACGACTGGTTACAGATTTTCCTTGAGAAAGCGATGAACTCTTCAAAATTGTCTCTTTTCAATTAATTACCTACAAGTTTATATTCTGTTCTGTATGTTTATCAAACCTTTCAAAATGAAATAAGAATTAAAAGCTTCTATCCAGATAGTGAGGCCGTTGACATACTTGCTAATGCAGATGGCCGTTTGACTCAACCAAACAAGAAACCTCACTGTCGAGAAATAGGGAAATTTACAACAAACGTGACTTAAATTATTTACACACTTTCGTGAACTAGATGCTTCGTTAAAAAGCGCTGTGAGTAGATATATAATGGGCAAACGTCTGTGTACTGTACCGTTTTCTACGGTTAAGGCAAGGTACATTTGGGACGTCTGATTGCTTTTCAGTTCCCGCAACAGTACTGATGGCTTTGCCGCTGCAAATACAACAACCAACTTTTCTCTTTAGATTGTGCCTGTTTGGCTGTGTTTGCATTATTTTAGTCTCCATTTGAAGATTTTTAATTCACAAAAGGGTGGCCCTCTAAAAATTGAGATCCAGGATAAAGCGCTAATCGTCTGTCCACCTCAAGATTGGAAAAGGAAATGCCAGCGAGATTTATATCATACAAACTTATGCTATTATGGCTTTTAAAAGACCATATTGGGTCGTAACATCACAAAGATTTGTAAACCTTACTGGTTAAACTCGATTCAATTTAAATATATCCCACTTTATTACTCATAGCTTCATCTTTTTAGCGTGGATAAAATATTTATTTTCCATTTGGACAGGTTACGTTTGATAATGCTCACGAGTTTTGAGCAATAAAGCAACGATCAGGGACTCAAAAATGTGGTCTTCGATAGCCAGTAGCATAGTTACTTACTGCGATTTAATGCAACGTATATTTGCAATCGTTTCTCTCTGCCTTGAGGTTTACTCTAGAGCCCCACCACCAGCCGCACAGTGGCGAGTAGTAGAGCTTAGACATGAATATTTCTGCTAATAAGCCAGAAATTGCCATTACAGTCTCCCTTGTCTTCGTTGGAAATGCAACTCTGCGTATAATACTAGGCAATGTGCAGCTGCTCGTGGGGCTTGAGAGTGAGTGCTAAGGTGTGCACCTACCTTCCATTTCATATCTCCAATCGAAAACTAGCATGAGAATCAGGCCATAGTGTAGTGAACTTGTGATCAACATGTCGCGGTTTTGAGCCTCGGCTGGGGCACCACCTTTGCTTGGATATGACCAGCTGATTACTGGCTTATGAGCCAGAAAAGGCTTTTCCAATCTCCTTTGCCTTTGTTTAAATTTTTAGTTTGCAATTATTTTGACAGAAAAAAATATTTATCAACAAATGGTGCATAGAAAATTGATACTTCTCAGAATATAAATAGCAAACAAATAAACTATGCAGCATTACTCTTACCTACAATCCTTCATCTCAATTTCAGTCCTCGTGGGTCGTGTGATAGCTCACCTACTGCACTTTTTGATGTCCATACATTCCAAAAAGGTTAGATGATAACGTGTTAATTATATTATACTCATGATACAATTTGATGATTTTGATTTAAGATTTAAGATTTAAGAAATTTGAGTATGAGTAAGTGTTATTAAGGGTATTAAAGAGCTTGGTTGAGGGGAGACGGCATGAGGAGGTGGAGAGGTGCATGCGACAAATCGATCTTCGGGCTTTTTCAAAGTTGTTCTTCGCCAGCCATACAGGATTATGTCAACTGATGATAGGCAACCCACTAGCAAATGGTATTTCAGGTGAACCTTGTGTATCACACTCGGAGCCCAGAGAATACGAATAATCCCTAACGTGCCCAATAATGTTACTGTTGATGTTCCTTATGTTTTCATGAGGGGAGATGACTATGTATTTGTTATGGTAGGTGGTAACTTATATGACATTTATTGACTATTTCATAGGAGCAAGTAATGCCTTAAATTCATATTAAGGTGGACTGAGCAAGCCACCTAGATACCTTCTACGAATTAAATAGAGTGGACCAAAAATAATTCCTAAACTCTCGCTTTTGATGGGATTTATAATAAAGCTTTGTCAATGCTTTTTCTCTGGAGTTTATCTGCAGCGAGCACTTGAGAAAAGGCTTGAAGGAAATACGTTTTACTTTTTTGCAGTCATTGAGGTTTCCAGGTCTTCCGAAAACATTTGGTGTAATAAATATATAAGAGAAGTTTGTTTCCGACATACATTTCCTATTTATTTTTACGAGACTCGTTGATTTGGTTTTTAAAAATACTTGTTCTGGAAATTTCAACTAGATCTTGTTTTCTTCAGGTAGCCGCGTCATTGAACAATAATCTCTGAAAAACGGAGTAAGCCTGCCACTTCTGCCTTCAACAGATCGTTGATCAAGGACTTGACTGATTTCTGGTATCTCTCATAATAGCTTAGTTGATTTCTGTAGTGGCAATAATTGCAAATGCAGCGTGTACCTGAAAATGTGAAATTATTTGACATGTCTGTCTGGGATTTGATAGATGATTAGGAGCAAAGGAAATATTTTAAGCTTTTTTGTGAAAATAACAATTATATTACTCAAATATCCACGAACACTTCACGTTGGATGACAATTGTACAATGTTCATAAGTTCTTACAAATTCTCAATGCGTGCGCCCCTTGTGAAGCGGCACAGATCAGGTCGATAGACAAGTTTATGTCATACTAACTGCAGCACGCCTTGTGTAACAGTTCGTATGAAATGCAACCTTTACCCTGAAATCAAGATGGATTTCAAAGTTGTCCAATTCAAGTTTTTATGAATATATACATTGAATATATTATGTGATTGCTTATCGCCAAATTTCAAGCCATCAAAAGCTGAACCTTTTAGGAATTTAGTCGCAAGCGTTTTCTAATAAAATGGCAAAAAGTTAACATAGGGCTCTGGGTATTCAGGCTTCCTCTTCGCAAACATTTCCTTGGATTAAGGCTAAAGGCTTTACTTAATAGGTTCGCTAACTCTTCTGATACCTCAAACGTTTAGGTTTTTTTCAAAAAATGCAGATTTTATCTTGATATGTATTATGTTTACTTTGAGCCACTCCTTCATGAAACCTTGGAGGAAATGCAGCTGGATAATTATATTTTACAGAGCCGGGTCTACGTTTATGCATGAAACGTTTTTTTACCTTTTCAATAAACGACATTATTTATCTCAAGTAAGGAAACAGACCAAAGATATGGCTAAAACCGAAAACAATAGTAAAACTTGATGATGCCAAAAGGTGAAACGACTATATCAAATTTAAGGGACACTTTGTATACCACAGATTTTATCTCCGGACTGTAAATACTGAAAACGTAAAAACTGAACAATAAGCGATTTTTCTAGCAACGCCTATTTGATCATTTACAGCGTTATCATCTTCATGTTCTTCTCTTTAATGTTATCTTACCTGGAGTGCCTAAATGGGAATTCCCATGAGCAATATTTCCTGACTAGTTTGTTCAATTTTGGGCATATTGCTGCTCCTGATGCAACTCAAGCCATGGTGTTCTTAATCATCGATACTTTTTCATTATAAAAGTCAAAATCCTGCAGACGCGTTTTATTTTCCTTAAATTCTACAAAACCAGACCATTACAAAGCATTGATTTAATGACAGCCTCAATTTCTTGGCGAAAGAATTATATTTTGAGGCTAACGTCTACGTAAGTACATTGTCACTAGACACCAACATCATTGATTACAACACTAATATAATGCATTTGTACCCAGAGGAGCAACAAAAGAGAAGATATTCTTCACAAGTTTTTCCTCAGGCCAATACTTTAGACAAAATATGTATTTTGCTTGCTCATCAAAAGAATTGCAAAATATCTTATTTTGTGTCACGGAAACTGACAGTTTGACGCTATGCACAGGAATTAAAACATGTGTGGTAATTCCCATTTTTGTCCCTCTGATCTCTGTTTTTAGAAGAAAGCAATGCTTTAATTTGCAGTCAATAAAAGAACGCGTGGAGAACAACGGTTACGTATTCCCCGCATTGATTTTCACTAGCGAGCCCTCAGGCTTTTTAAAGAGAATACATTTTCCGCAACTTTTCCGCCAATGAAGCGTTCATAGTTGTGTGGAAATCATCCGAGGAATTCACGGTAGATTTAAGCGCACATAAATAGCTTGACGTCACTTAAACGAAGGAAATATTGAATGGCTTTTGATTGCAAAGCAAAATGCGTGTGACATCAAGTAGGCCACTTCTTGGGGTGTCATACATTGTCTGACGTAAAACGTTTGTTTGTCATTCTTAGCTTAACAGAAAAAGGAAAGCTTTTACGTTTATTTTTTTTTCAGGCATCCGATACGAGTGGACAGATAGATATTTACCTTACAGCTCCATAAATGCCTTTTGAACTTACCCAGTTTTTGTCTGTATGTGATATATATGATAAGGGTAAAATGATAATAAGGAGGCAAAATGTGAAGTGAATGAAATCGCTTGAGCAAAATGTGGGGCATTTTCTCTGACGTTCTATGTCGCAGAGAACTTCGTATTCTGGTCCACTTTTTCGGATGCCATTTGTCCTTTTGCTATATTTTCCAGGCAAAAATGACAATCAGGAATTTTTTGCAAAGGAATAAAATGTAGAAAATGCATTGCCTGCTTATTCAGTCAGCAAACTTGTTTAGAAACTAGTTAAAAGTCTCATAAGATTGAAGTCATCGTTTTGTTCATATTTGCACTGTCAAATATTCCCTAGTAAAAAGGACCGTTACAATATCCTATAAATAATGCATCGTCAAAAGACCCTAAAGAGCCTACTGCATCTGAACTCGACTTGGGCTAAGATGTTTAATTTAAAAATTCTTGGTGAAAAAACGTTTCATTTTATTGACTGTATGAGTGAAATTCTGGGAATTTACTCAAACAATTACTTCAAAGAAATGAAATTTAAAGGCAAATATATTTGGAGCAGCTGCAAAACGTATAAAGAAAATACAGAGAGGACCAATAAAGTGCATAAAGGTAATATATTGGCGCAGTTTACATTGCATGCTTGTGTTTTTGAAATAATTTCATATCTGTGCAGAAAGTTGCCCGATGAGCTCTAAAATATGAAAAAATTAAGCTAATTTGAGGCATACGGGTTTGCTGCGACCAGAAATTTATTCGTTTGACGTTTTTGATACCATCTGGAACCCATTTTTAGAGGCAGTATTAGATAAGGGTGCTTCACACACAGAGAGTTCCAGAAGTTATAGGATGCAGTCGCTCTGCTACAGCATGCCTATGGTGATTAACGGCTCCCTTCTCATTGAAGATGACTGTCTTCCGGTACGAAAATTTCTTGATGGCCAGCATATCGGCACTTATCTGCTGAAATTTCAGCACTGGTGTTGGAGGTTGGAGTGATGATGGCTCAGCCTCCTGTGTAACCAACATTGGAGTTGGAAAGGGTGTTCGCTTGCGTGGTACCTGAGTTACTGATTGCTCTGGCCAAGTTGTCTTAGTGAAAAATGTGACTTGTGGAGTTCATTTCACTTTTTGACGGTCTGGAGGCCTGTAAAACACCTTTCAAGCAGCTCGTAAGCCTCACAGTAGTCACCTTTCATAAGACTTTTGGCCCCGCTGAACTCGATGTTTGGCCTGGTCTCACTGAATGAGCCGCGACTTGAGGACTGGCGTACCTTATCCGTTCTGCTGCCTTATGTTCAGAAATGCACGTCAAACAACGTGAATGCTTTGCCCACAACTCCAAAAGATCCGAGAAACAACTGATTGTAGTTCTTGTCTTGGCAGTGGGTCATTTAGTTTCCTTACCTGACGCCCAATAGTTGCCTCCGGTTTGTGTGCGACTCCAAATCCAAGTGATGCAAGAAGGCAGCTTACGACATCCAAAACCGTTTTGACGTATGGATTCGCTCATCAAAATGTGGGATCGATGTGGTTTTGCCATTCCCGCACGCATCGGCTGATGAGGTTAGACGGGTAGCAATTTTCTCGGAACAGCCATCAAAGATAGTGTACTTCCGTAACCTTGTCTTCCGGTGCACTGGAATACATGACAACACGCAACTGCGTTTGCGGCCGATTGGGTGAACACTGTTAAATTTTAGTACTTTCCTGAATACATTTCTCTTTAGGTCACCATAATCATTGTGATGAACGACAATTTGCTTGTTTTCTTCCTCCTCTATCTTACATTGTATATCTGTGAATACGCTGCCGATGCGTTCTTTAAACTAGAGCACTTGATCCCGTGTGATAACGATGGAGTTATTATCCATCTACGAAGCCCAGAATTTAGGTCTTTGGTGGTGGAAACCCAGCGACGTTAACCGTTCTAGGACCGCGTCGGCTGAGTCTCGCGATCGGCAAAATAATTTGTGTTCTCTGGACCTGCTCATTGTTTGTTACTCCAAATGTGGATAAGGTCCTAAAACAGAACTTTAGGAACTGAAATTCTCTGTTTCATTTAATGTATGTAAAAGAAGAAGTTCAGCAGTATCGACTTCGAGATTGAAGTAAAGAGAAATGTTACATCAAATCGTGCAATAACCTCACTCGGCAGGGGATTTACCCCTCAAGTTTCTCCAAGAACAGACCGTGGTGCACCATTAAGTGATCAGAAATTTAGAGTACCTTAAAGGCTCTTTGCCATTACATGCGTTGTAGTGCTCTAGAGCGATACGATCGGTTAAAGAGGAGCACGTCCTTATGTAAATTCCGGCTGCTATAGAATCCCACCAAGGCCGTGTTTGGGGCTTTCGTTATTCGTCAGTCGGCCAGCCTTATTAGACCCATGTTCTGCAACGGCAACGTCATCGTCTTAACTAAGTCTATCAGTATTTTTAAGGAGTTGTATTTGTATCGGATATAAAACTGCCTATCCTCCAAAAACGATTTGGTCTTTTGAAGGAAGTTGGTTAGTTCCAATACGATGGTCAAACCTCTCTTGTCCGAGAGTATGAGGAAAATATCTCAATCGACCTCAAATTACTTTAAGTTCATCGCATTCCAGCTTAGGAAGTATTTCGCGTAGTTAATGAGATGTGGGAAGGACTGATGCCTGGTAATGAATAAGATATCCGTTTCTTCCATCGCTTCCGTCTGATTTCAGACCAATTGCACTGTTGTAAGTTCGTTAGCGGGTTATAGATCAACTGTGGTTTACGAGGCTTCATGTCATAAAATCCTGTATTTGCTACTTAATCATTTATTTGACGAATAGTTTCGTACAAGTATTTCGTTTTTATATGACTTTGGATGAAGCAACCTGCGAAATTTGTTTCTAGGCTTTTGTCGCGTTTCATTTAAGTTCATTCTGATAACTTAAAAGTATCTGGTCTTCTCTTGGTCAATCCTCTGACGGTATCTGCGCAACGTTGCGATACAATCATGGAGGGACACAGGGATTATTCGTTTATAATAACTGCGACTTTCTGCGCACGAATTACCCTTTTTGATGCTATCTCTAATGATGGGTCCGAGCGTGAGTTCAAAAGCCTAGCTGAAATCATTTTTGTTCCAGTGATCACATCTACGTATTGTCAATTACTAACTGGGACTTGCATTTTTGCTTGAATCGCACTTTTTTCGTTTGTCTAAAAAATCAGGTATTCAATCTCTACACCAGAGAGAGACACCTCTTTTATCCGAATGCCTATTTTACACAAATTGTAGTTCATAACTGGTTTTTGTGCCATTTTATGATGTCAAAAAACTTCTTGTATTTGCTATTGCAGATTGGAAAGTATGCGATCAATTTGGATGAAGCGAATCACGTATGAACACAAGTAACCAAACTATTCAACCAAGTATAATTACCAACAAATAGCAATAACAGCCTACTCAAGCATCTCAGTTTGTTTCAAAAAGAATTAAAATATTGATAAAGGCTTATAAAATAGCTTTTGTTCATAATTGAGCCTTAAGGGAACTACCATTTAAGGCAGGCAAAATAACGGAAAACCTATTTTTACGCAAATAAATTAGTGGTACCTTTTTATTATGGACATCAACATTCAAAGGTCAACAAGTAGACCGTTGGAATATGTTATCTTAATTCAGAAAAGATCACGGAATGCTCCTGCAAAAGAAAACTAAAAACCAAAACGATTGGAACGCTCTTTTAGAATCTTATTAAAGCTCAAAAATAAAAACAGAATATATGACAGAAGACAGTTGGAGAACACTGTAGGATCGACTGACCAGCTGAAGCCCTTATAGGTGCGTTGTGCAATAGCACACAACGGGCCAAGCTTGTCCCTGTTTCTTATTACGAATTTAATAAATTAAACAGTATTTTTTCATGCTAAGTATCTGCTAGGAGGCTGTTAATATTAGGCATCCATTTCACCGGCGGGAATTCGTCAGCCCAATTATTTCAATCGACATTCTTGCCAAACTCAAAAAGGTTTTCTGTTAGAAAAGAAGTTAACCTTTAAAAATTAATTGCTAAGAAAACGTTTCCTCAGTTTTCTTCTAATCATCAAACAACACACCCACCCCTGCTGCCTGACGGTTGGGATTTTTAATTTGTGTAGGGTAACCCGGCTACACTAAAATAATTAAGACCGCTTTTGCTAAATTTGTGGCAAACATCTTGAGAGAAAAGCCATACATACAACGGATAATTGGTTAGTAAGTAAACTGTAAAGATAAGAAAAATTATTCACAATACAATGGCGCCTACTTAGATATCCGGAATACAAAAGGGATATTTCATCATTCCACTCTGCTATTATCGAAGTACTTGCTAGCTTAAAGCAATGTAAACATCCTGATATTGTCACTTTAAAACATAGAATATGCAGAAATTGGTCAGTTAAACTTCCGTTTTTATAGTTTTCATTGTCAGTTATTGTTTATTCATCGCAATGTGACTGTTGACAGGGTTTATTGCGTGGGATTAACATGGCCTCGCCAGCAGTCCGTGCTGTTCTCAGGCGACCTAGCTGAAGGCCATTTGCGTTTGGCAGAATGCTTCGAGCTCAAATGATCAAACCGCTGATTCAAATGCATGATTTTCAGCACAATATGACTTTAAAACTCTGAAATCAACAGACTTAGGTTGCAATAGAATAGTCCGATGCCTAAAATCAAGCCAACGACCGGTTATTAGTATCCATTATAAGTATCCATTATACTGAAAAACAATTGATGTCAGTTGTTTCTCTAAAAATATTGTAAGATGTATCCAAGAGATAAATCAAAAAGTCATGCATGTTGTCATAAATTATTTTTGTTTTAAAAGAATATGATAGCTTATTACTTTATCCGCAAAAAAAAATAAAAAAGCATTTTTTTGCGATTTTGTATTATTTTCCGCCATTTGTTTAATTATTGTGCACTAGTTGATAATAGCTAGTGCACCACATGCCATATACAGTTGAATAACTGAACTTAATAGTAAATATATATATGAAAGTCCTCTCACGTTTATTTGTACTTCACTCTGTGCTCTTTGCCGAAGTGAGTTTTTATTGCCTATCGTAACGACTTTACCAAAAATGAACGAAACCTATAACGTGGTGGTCTTTTTTACCAAGACATTTGCAAAGGATTTTGAAGCAATGTTTTGATCGAATATACCCATATTGTATGAGCAACCTTATGATAGCAGGAATAAGTAAAAGCGGGTGAAAGTACAAGCACCTCCGATTACGTCATTAAATAATCGGTCAATGCCATCCTTCTTGTGGACAAAATTGCATATTTATCTTTCTATGGTATGGTTGTTTGCTGCGATAAATGAAAACACTTCCCTCAAGGGACATACCTGAGTGAGGAAGATGTAGACCTGTTCATTGGAACACGAGTTTTATTAGCCTAAAGTTGTGGATCCTTACTCGAATCCATCATCAGAAACAGAGTCTCATGAGTATGTTAGATTGATTTCACACCTATTTTAATTCTATTCCACAGGGCCTGGCAGTTGATGCCAGCGAATTTCTCCAGAGAGACAAATACGATGAAACGAAGAATCGCCTTGGACACGCCCAAGTTCTGCAGCTCTTAAAGTTCTGTCTCAGGACGTAATTACGTTTGACGGAACAGTATACGAGCAGGTGAAAGGAACACTAAAAGGTTTGCCGACCTCCGGACTGATAACCAAAGTTGTTCTACAACGGTTGGAGTCGCTGGTCTTCCAACACAACAGTCAACAATTTTGGACTCGGTATGTGTATAAAATATCTGTCGTCATCGATCCGGACCAGATGCTGAACTTCAAAGCACTTCTCAATGCCGTCTACCAGCACTAAAAATGTATGATGGAGGAAGAGGAAAACAACCAGTTGGCCTTTTTTATGTTGTCATCTGCCACAAATATTGGGGTGGCCTAAAAACGAAGTATTCAGGAAAGCGACAAACACGACGCAAGAACTGAGTTACATCAGCAACCACCCATAGTTGCATAAGGACACTATACCATAGTGTGGAGATATACTGAGGAGAACCGGAAGACCAGGTTGCGTAATCAAAATATCTTTGACGGTTGTTTAGAAAGATTGGCTACCCATGATACTTCGTCAACCACTGCCTAGGCAAACGATATTAAAAACCAAATTCAACCTGCCATATATTTTGACGAGCTCTCTTGTACATTAAGAATGTATCGGAAGCCGTCTGGCAGCTGTTCACAGACCCTGGCTTTGGAGTTTCACACAGACTGGAGGCCACCATAATGCCAAAAGACCCACTACCGTGCCAATGAACAACCGGGGTCATTAACAGTGTCAAGTGCACTTTTGAACAATGCAATTTTGGTGGAGAAACTGGAAGACTACTCCGAACGTGAATGGTCAAACAGGCAGCAGCAATGAGGAGAAACGACGTCATTTCCAAAGTCGGGGTTCATTCTGCGGGACCCGGCCACAAATTTAAGTTTGAAAAGCGGTTTTTCTCGTAAGAAGTGACAACCACGTGAGCAGCGAACAGCTCAATTCATGGTTTTGTGGCCCTCAACCAATCAACAAGCGCAATGGCCTGCTTGCTCCGTATTCGGTGTTGAGACTTTGCCGAGGCGAAGTTGTAAGCCATGCGTAGAACACGTGGATGGCCGTTGACCCTGGTGCCAATTTCAGCAAGCCAATTACCCAAGATCTCAAGCAGATGACGGAATCCGGCCATCAGCAAGTCGATTGAAGGCCATCATCGCACCAAATGCAAATAAGTGTGATTAGCGTAGGAACCCATAATATTAACAAGCACGCTGGCACGTGACAGGGGCATAGCAGTTGCAAAGTAGAAATGCTGGCCAGTCAGACAATTATCGAACCACTTGGAACTATCTGCGATTCGCTAAACAAACGGCAAATTTTAATAGGCATGTTGTGGCCTAGCAAAAACAAACTTTAAATGCTGGGTGAGCCAATACCTTTATCTGAGTTTGTCTCTGGTGATGAATTCGTATGAGAATCCACTATGTCAGGCTAATTTTACTCTTGTTCAAGTATCCTGTCCACCTCTTCGCAACTGCTTCGTTGAACTCACCTCTTCGCTTAAATTGCATACCTGACTATGTTACTTTCTGCAGTTAAATTGGTATATCGTCATTGTCACTCGGATGTTAACCTATCAGACGTTGGCATTGAGGTCAAGTGGAAAATTAACTTATGAAACCGTTTATGAACAGCTAATCGCGAATGCGAAGCTTAAACATCCCATGGGCCCAGAATGAAGTATTTATAATTGATGACAGTAGCTGATTAAAAAACTCTTGTTTAAGTATCCTTTTCAAGTCACTGTTAATCTGAAAACAAGAGAATAATTTAAGAATGCCAATGAAAATGTGCTAAAAGGCTAGAGTTGAATTTACAGGTATATATCAATCTTGGCTTTTTACAATTGATGCGTTTTTTTACAGATGATTGTCCCAATTTGGTCAATTTTAGCAATTGAATGTTTGATAAATATTAAATAATCTTATAACTAGCTTAAACTTGTTTGTTTATATGACTGTAGAATCCATAACCCCAATTTCAGCCTAAAGACCTGACATTTGTTTACAGTTGTTTTTGGTGCTTAACATTATTTGAGCACATAGCAAACATTGTTGCGAAAGATAATTGTACTTACACACAAGTGAGGCTGCCAGTTGCCTTTCCTTAGCATTTTGGTCCAGATCGTGTTGCAAATAAGGCAACAGGCATTTGAGATCAGTCGCGTCGAACAGTAAAAACATAATTGCAGTTGAAGTAATAAAGCTGTTTTATCCAGAACAGAGTAATATCATTTGTCCTTGGATTTATTCAATTATTGGCATTTCTTCATTCTTTGAGGTAAAATTGGATAAAAACATGTTTTCCTGGAATCTCCTGTAAATGGAAAAGCGTTTCCCTAACCATAAACGTTATTTGAAACGCTTGCCTGTTGACTTTATTAATTAGTCGATAAATAGAAGATAAGTGCCAAGCCTTAATATGCATACATCTTGCGTATAAACCCTTGCTCACAGAATGGCTGTTTTGTTTTTACCGATTTGACTTTTGACCTTTTTGACACGTTGTTGAATTTGTCACTTCATGTTAGGGACCGAAGACGAAGGCAAGGAATTTTAGTTAAGTAGTTATATTTTGTCACGCGTTTCTCAATAACGTTTAGTGAAAGCGAAAAGAATAACATTGACCAAAATGTGCGTTAGAAAATAATCCAAACTCTATGTTGTACAATTCTTTTAAGAAAAGACATCAGATGAAGATTTACGCTGTATGGAAAAAAATACAATTTCAACCGAGTATTAGGCAAAAAGTTTTAAACTGGCCATACTGGTATGTGTTCGCCCCTGTGTATACTGGCATCAATGTTTGCGAAAAAAAGTATATGATGGCCTTCAAAATTAAAAGTAAACATTCACTTTCGCAATCAAAAAAATAAAAGTTATTTTCACCATCTGCATTGAACTGCCTTTAAATAATGCTGATTTCCTAATTTGAATTCGAATAACCTGAACATTCATGGTATGCTTATGGTACATTTTGTTCTCTTATTTACTTGTCGATAACCTGTGAGATTTTTAAGTTTTTATTTAATTTGCAATTGCGATATGTTTATGTTTTAACCCGAGAATGATTTCCAGTAAAAAAGGATTTACAAATTCACAATTAAAACACTTATAATAGCAAATTTATTGTAATTTATTCCTCGTCTTTTTGACCTTAATCATCAAAATAAGAGATATTTATTAATAAAAGTTTTTTAAATACGTGAATCTTTCGGCATTTTCTATGTGCACATTGAGAATTCTGAAAGAGTCACCCTCAATAAAACCCCCTTACCTAATTTACTACGTGCTGTCTGTAAACGTTTTAAAGGTGACTTTAAATTTATGAAACATATAAGGTAAATAAATTTAGTAATCCATTCTTAATTTTTCTGATACACTGTGGTTGATATCGAAATAAAGGTGTTATTTTTTCCTTTTTACTTAATTCAGTCCACTCTCGGAAGCGCACATATAGCATAACGTTTCCAATGTGCCACCACGAAGAAGAGCATGCCCGACCAAATGTGTGGATTTGGACACTTTTTATTGAGCTAAAATTGTTGCCTTGCTTCTACCATTTATTTAGCTGTTAAATAATCGTAATGACATTACTAGCCACAAGCAAAGGTTGGTCCGTGTTCAAACCGATGGTTGAATAATTAAGCTCATTCGTATATTCTCACATCTTTCAGCAAATTTTCGTTCTCTGGGGATAAGGCATCTGGTCGGGCCGTGTTCAAACCGATGGTTGCATAATTTAGTGCATTCGTATATTCCCCTAATTTTCAGCACATTTACTTTCTCTGGGGAAAAGGCATAATATTTTTAAATCAATTCAGGTTTGAAGAATTGCAAAGTTATTATTTTGGCTTTATGTGGCGGTGGTCCGCTAGGAGGTTCACTATTTAGTTTCTCAGAATACTGACGCACCGTTATTAGGTTTAATATGCATATAGCAAACAAAAACCTCTAATTACTACGGGATTAAATACTTTTTTATTGTTTTTGTTTTCTTTTCCGAGTAAAACACCTGAGCCTTCAGAACACCACACACCATTGGCTACAGAAAAAGTTCCATTGACATTTGAATGAGCTCTTTGTTATCTATGAGCTCCCAAAATTAAAAAGCTTTTGGAACCTCCAAGGTAAGTCTTTCTATAAGATTCGGTCCAGAACTAGATTTATTAAATTAAAGTTAGCGACCATCGTTTGCAATTAGAAGTATATATTGAAGACAGCCAACTAGTTAGGAAATGCCATTTCATGGCAACAATATGCGCAGAGATCGGAGATAGCTTCTTCTCGATCTCATGGAAGCCAAATAACCCCATCTAATGTTCGTAAGTAAACCGACCGGGATACGTATTTTCGCCAAACATTACCCCTGCTCTGAGGACATTGTACCGCTTTTTAGAGGTAATCACACAGAATATAACAGTTCCAAAGCTTACAAATTCATTTCTACAAATATTTCCCTGTGAAAATTAAAAAAGAAAATTGGCAAGCAAGTGTCATTGGTAACTCATTACCAGCCGAGTACAACTGCAAAGGAAATGTAAACATGATATATTAAAATTGTTTGAAAACATGTACTCTTTAATTTCGATTGTTTTAACGCCACCTAGCTGGCAAGGTCAGCATAAAGAGGTCATTGGACTGTGTAAAGAGTTGACGGTAGGGTTAAATATGGGGATTGGACAAGAACGCGGAGTGAACAGTTGTTATCCGATGTTGGGGATGTCAAGTCAACACCAGCTGAAGTGGCAACTGGCTACGGAAGAAAGAGCGCCTGAACGAGAGTCCTCTGAGAGCCCAGTGCTGAATTTTTTAGTGGTATGGACACTGCCTCGGCTGGTGCAAGTAGTCGATGGTGTAGGCCTTTAGAGAAGTTGGCTTGTGTCCGGTAGACAAAATGGAAGGCTTCTTTGGAGTCAACCTAGTGATAAGTATCAACTAGATGGGCGAGAACAGAGCTTAAGATTGGTCTTGTTGCAACTTTGCCTAAACATGCAGGTATGTGTTCACGTACCCATTTTCCAGGTGCCTCATTGTACGGCCGATGTATCCTACTCTGCAGGAGCAAGTGAATAAGTAAATACATATTAATGTGGCCATCATCGGCAGTCGGTCTTTACCTCTAACGCGAAAGAAGGGAGATTTAATGAACAATTCGCGTTGATTCGCCGCTGGGTACGCGCTCGAGATGGCTGTCTTCAGGTGATAGGCTTGGCGATGCGTCCCCTAATATTTCGGAGAATGAATGTTACTGGGTATCCGTTTTAATGAAGTGAGTTCTGCAGCTGATGGAGCTCCACATTCACCGTGTCAGGAGAGCAGATGCCTCACACCATAGCTGGTAGTCCCTGGACTGAATTTGGCTTTGTATGCCGGGGAACAAAACTGGGAAAAGAAATGTATTTTCCCGTTCCGGATTTCCTTTGGAAAAAAGTGCGTTGGATAGATGCGTCTTCTTGCCTGTGCAGCAGCACATCGTGAAATTTGATTTCGTTATCCACATGAAATGTTTCAGAAACTTTGAGCGAGAGCTGCAAACATTAAAACCTCCAGACCAGAGCATCGGTCTTGGTTTTATGATCCGTCACGCAGAAATTTGAATTCACATATTGACTGTTAAATTCAAGTTAAAAGAGATGGTCTGCAGATAGTCTTGAAATTTAAGACAATACAATTTTGGGTAGGCTTACTGTTTAGGAAAATATTTACGCAAACACCTGCAATGCAATTGTTGCATCCTACCATCTTTTGGCTAAATAAATGAGCAAGTGCAACAGGAAAACAATCAAACATGTTTCAAAGGTATTTTATTGTGCGAAGAGCTGCATAAAAACGGGTGAACAAAAAATACAAATTGTAAGATCCTTAGTAGGTTACTTGTAAAAGAAACGGGTGTGTGCTAAAGAAAAGGAGCGAAAACTTAACTATAAATTTTAAGTAAAGTTTGAGGTTATAAATGTTTGGGATTTCTGGTAATAAATTATTTGCATTTGAAATTAATCCTATTCTGGCAAATTCACGTTCTTATTTTAAGTAATTGTTGGAAAGCCTTAAAAGGTTCTTGCGATTTCATTTTCTCAGTAATTTTAACATGCTTATAAATATATAATTTAACATTTTAAGTGCGATTTAGTAAACTAGCTTATAAGAGCACAAGAGTAAAAATAAGTCAGATAAGAAAGACAAATGACGCGTAATGTCTCTGCGAAAGTCACAAAATCCAGAAAGTGCATCATAGCTACTTAAAAAATTCCGCGAGGTTATATTGAATTTCAAAAAACGGTTGATCTCCGTAGAATTGGGCTTGTTGTTTTTACTAAAGAAAACTGCATTTTAAACTGTTGTTTATTTAAAGAAAACATATAGGATTTAGGCGAAATCAGAGGTTTCTTGATATACATGCAATTAACTATGTTATTTAATACCACAGACATGAATCTATCATATTTGTAATTTGTGCTATAAAGGAACATTAAAATAATAAATGAAACTTTCAAATAAATCTCTCTTGAAACGGGAAAATCTAACGAGATATCAATGAAATTCAAGTGATGGCAAGTGTAAGGAATCGCTTTGCTTTCCACGGGTAAAAAGCGAACTCAGGTATGTAAATTATTTTTCTCGTATTTCAGAGGTTCCTTGCCATAAAACGCGATAATAAACGTGTTTGATGTTTTTTCGTTTTATCACTCTCAGAAATGGGAACGTAAACAAATATATATTGGAACGCGTGACATTCTGTCAGTTTTCTCTCACACCGTACCGCAACGAGGTCAAAGCATTTCTTTTCTCACGCTGATTTCAAGTGCATACGGAAATAGGTGGTCAAAGGGCTGTCGCTTGAGTAGGCTAGCTAATAATGAGAACTTCGGACCAAAGAGACTAGTTAGAATTAGGCAATGTAGACCGAAACGGCCTACAAGCAAAAGAAAAAACAACTTTTTCTTCGAAGGCTGTGAAGATGCAAAATCTGCCTCTTAAAACTATTCAGAGGGAATATTTATCAATATATTTATATATATATATATATATATATATATATATATATATATATATATATATATATTAAATAAAGTTAAGTTCTTTGGGAACAAAATAACTTTATTGTGTAAATTTTCGAATCTGGTGCCCCAGTTCGTCGTCAGACAAATGGGAGATGTACAGAAAACAGTTAACCTTAAATAGTGCCTAACACTAGATTCTATGGTTGGCTAGAGTTTGAGCCAATAGACATCCAGAGTTTGAAGTTATCTGATCGATAGTGGCTGTTTTTGCATCAACTTGACCATGAGAAATTTGTAATTGGTATCTAAATCGATATGCCTGTTAATGCATGCCTCGTCTGAGTGCATTGCCTCCAGGAATTCGCGGCCTCTTCTTGTTGGGCAGGCGCCAACGATGCGGGTATCGTCCCATCCAAATAGGTGTCCTGTGTCCAGTGTGTGCATGGCTACCTGCGATAAAGGGTCTCGTCTCAAGGTCAAGTTGATGCAAAAACAGTCACTATCGATCAGATAACTTCAAACTCTGGATGTCTATTGGCTCAAACTCTAGCCAACCATAGAATCTTGTGTTAGGCACTAATTTAAGGTTAACTGTTTTCTGTACATCTCCCATTTGTCTGACGACGAACTGGGGCACCAGATTCAAAAATTTACACAATAAAGTTATTTTGTTCCCAAAGAACTTAACTTTATTTAATATATATATATATATATATATATATATATATATATATATATATATGAGAAGAAAATGCGATCTCAGGGACTATAGGTGTATTGTCCTGACGTTTCAAAAGCATACAAGCTTCCATCGTCGGAGGTGAGTATCGTACCGCGTCTCACAGTATTTATAGGGGGTGATAGCCAATTTGTAACACAGGGTTGATTGTACGGGTTTACCTTAACAGTGTGCACTATAGGAGGACGGGGTGGGGGAGTCCTTAGTTGGCTTTGGCGTTCTTTACTGGCATACACACAGGAATCATCTCTGTAGCCACCGGGATGAAGAAGGGGGAGGAGGAAATCGCTGTCAGTTCACATGTCTCTCGTTGAGGTTGCGGACCCGTGTTACCGAACACGTGCGGGCAGTGAGGAGAATGGACACATTGTCCCTGGTGGCGGAACACTGTGCAAACTCTGGGCACACGTTCGCCTTCCAAAACGCCCAAATCTTGGGTCGAGGAAATGACCGCGTAACCAGGGAAACAATCGAAGCCTGGCACACGGAGCCTACGTCGATTAACCGTTGTGTCGCACTTCCGGCAGCCTACCAGGCCCTCCGGGCGCAGCTCATCGAATGTAAGAGCAAACACGGAATTAGGCCAAACGTGAATTCCACCGCGGGAGAACCTAGGACGGATATGCACCTAAACACGCCACAATTCGGGGCCGACGAAGGCGAAGTCATGATTATCGCCGCATCAATTACTACCCCGACAGACGAGGAGACATGCACTCAGGACACAAACATGACAATCGACCCAAGGCGCCAATTAAGGTCAATGCGGACCCAGACAATGGCCGCCCCCCTCAACGAGAGACATGTGAACTGACAGCGATTTCCTCCTCCCCCCTTCTTCACCCCGGTGGCTACAGAGATGATTCCTGTGTGTATGCCAGTAAAGAACGCCAAAGCCAACTAAGGACTCCCCCACCCCGTCCTCCTATAGTGCACATTGTTAAGGTAAACCCGTACAATCAACCCTGTGTTACAAATTGGCTATCACCCCTTATAAATACTGTGAGACGTGGTACGATACTCAACTCCGACGATGGAAGCTTGTATGCTTTTGAAACGTCAGGACAATACACCTATAGTCCCTGAGATCGTCTTTTCTTCTCATTTATGTCCGGAGACACGCATCTTCGCTTCTATCAGCATATATATATATATATATATATATATATATATATATATATATATATGCTTAATAAGAAAATGGATGCGGTAATTCGGTCTTCATCAACAGACTGCAATGATAAAACCATTTGAGTAGGAAAATAATTTGCGAATTTGTTTTCAGGAATGTATTAATTACAGACTGTTGTTTTGGAAAAGTCATTTATTTTTGTGATTAAATCCTCTTTTTGATAAGTCACCAAAGTTGGTCCAAGTTTCCATAGGAGCGAAGACCTTCCCCAAGAACACGCTGTATCGACAGGAACTTTCAAAAACTGTCGGTGACTGATGGTTTGATTAGTCATTAAATTCGGAAAGTGACCAATCTGGCGGTTGAAAATAGGGACCATAAATATTAAGGTTGTCATCACCATCGTAAAGAATGCCTTCGGTTCTAGCGGTATTTATTAACACTGACCGGTCACTGTAATTTTGCAGGATAATACCCTTTTCACAGATCAAAGGACGTATAATTATATTTTAGTTTGTGATTATAATCTTCTTTAGATTTACGTCAGTCTTTCCCCCTGCGTCTTGAAAGGCATTTTTTTTCCTACCAACGGTCCTGACCTACATCCTATTGAAAACATTCTTGCACGTATTAACCGAATCTGGGCCAAGGAAAGGAAAAGCACTTTATTGGATCAAACGCTGGATTAGTTGCTAAAAAATCTTATTGACCAAACAACCATTGACACCACAATTGTAATACCTCTGTTCTCCTGACTTACAACAGTTATAAAAATACTCAATAATTTCCAAAATACTAGGACAGTACACTGCCTACCTCATTAAATGTTTAGATCGAAACTTTGGCTGGTATTATTGCACACATATGAGGGTGATATTTTGTTTATTTCTAAAGATTTTATTCACGGAAAGCTGTTTACTAATTAAAGATTCTCTTTCAGTCAGTTTACTGAAGAGAAAACAGGATTAACCTCTGACATTTCCTGACATCTAGTAATTTTTCCAAATATATTGAAAGCTATGGATCAAAACGTCTTATTTCTGCACGTTGGTCTATAAAATAATATTAATAAGAACAAGAAAGGTTTTCAATAGATTGTTTCATAGAATAAAACGTTTGTTTTGCGTTCACAAAAATTAAGTAAATGCAGGTAACAGATTTCAAATTTTTCCAGAAACAGGAGGACAAATCCAATTAAGAAAACTTTTTTCGCAAATTTGCGACGCTTTTTGCTATAAGATTCAGTAATAAACTTTCACTACTGCTGTTTGGTTTTAACACACCGATATGTAGAGCCTTTAAAAAGTGTTCATTTCGGAACCCACCACATTTCATAACTTCTCTCTATCACGCTTCACGAGAAATATTTGCGTATAATTTCTAAATTTTTTTCGCAAAATCTTGATAATAATTTGGGCTCTCTGTTGGGCATTTTAAATCTTAAAGATAGGACCCAAATTAAACAAATATAGCCAAAAACGCTAAACTTTACTTTGTTTCGGAATTCATGTTTGGCGAACGTATACTTTCGATAAATCATCAGGGCTTTACAGTAATATGAGGGTAGAGTAACACAAGTTTAAACATCAAATAAACAGTACGTATGGGGTAGAGGAGTAAGAAGGTTCACAGAACAGGAGTTTTAGTCTAGTCCTATCATGGGGTGGGGGAGAGGGAAAGAGCCGTCCGACAATTAACTCGTCTTCTGCTTCGTCGCTGTAGCGTGACGTGAGAGATGCGAACACGCATGCTGAGGTTTAATTCGGCCAAGGGAGACATATGGTCAATATAAACGCTTTTTGCGGTGAAAAGTTTGGATTGATAAACCGTATGACCACTGCCTCTGCCGTCGCAAGTATCCGCTGACACAGGAACTTGAAGTGTTTCGTCGGCATTCCGTGTTGTCTATAAAAATCTGACGAAACACACTTGGACTGTTACGTCGGCACTTTACGGATAATACGACATGCCGACAAAACACTCTAAGTTACCTGCCAAAGGTTTTTTATCGACTTGATGATTTTTGATATAATGAATTAGTTCTTGGCTTGTAAATTATACTTTTATTAAACAAACAATGCCCTCTTTTAAAAGATCTGTCGTTTATGTACTGTAATTAAACTTACGGGGATAGGGGTGGGCAGTTTGTGCGTTTAACGGGTTTTCTGGCGAAGTTCATGGATTTATGGCTCAAAATGATTTCGGCATGCACTTTATCGTTTTCTGAAGGTAGTTTTGCTAGTCTAACAAAATTCACAAAAGGTAGGACGTACGATAGAGGGCCATATCGAGGGAGTATCATCTGGATTTTAGTTTTAAACACTTGCCACGATGGGTTCACTCGGCACTGTTCTGTGTGAGTTCCAACACTTTGAATGGACTGGCTATGGCCTATTTTGATAAAATCAGTTTACGAAATGATTTAAAGCTAACATTACCTTCCTTACCTTACTTTCGGACAAACTAATGACAAAAAATGCCTAAAGTAGACGCTTATGAATTTTCATGGCTAAACGTTAATAGGTTCTACTAAATGAACTAAAATTCATTTCACTGCTCAAGCTGGTTTTAATTATTTTTCAGCCCTCAGAATGCCTTTATATAACTTCAGCAAAAGTTATTCAGAAAACGTTAGGGATTGGAATGGGCTGATCTACATGTCATCGGTCAGATAAATTTGCCTGCCCACAACTATCTTCAGTTACGTATTTTTTTAAGTTAACAATATATTTTGCCGTGCTAAAGATGGTTCCTTAGCATCTAATAAACTTATTTAAAGAACTGAATTCACATTTTTGTTTTCATCAGAGTTATTGGTTAATTAACAATTATTTTAAAGTTTTACTTTTTGGCGTTTCTGCTTTATTTATTTTTTTATTATTCTATTACCAGTGTACAGGCAAGAAAATAGAGGCAGAAATAGAGAAAACCCTGTCGCGTACATTCTAATGCTGATAATATTTGTGGGTTTAATGATATGCCTAAGGCCTATGCTCGAACGAATTTGAGGTCTTATCTGTTCTAAAGTCTGGGTTAAATTAGTGTTTTCAAATGACGTACCCGACAATTTGATATTAAGGACATCGGTTGGGTCGCAACTCTCTATATCATTGGTCTTTTGACTTCTATAAAAATTTGTTGGCTGAATTTTAATTTTTTGCATTTTCATATAGAAGAATACGCCTTTTTGATATAAGCAAACTTTTACATCGTGTGTTTTTGCTGCATTTTGTTAACAATTTCCAAACTTCAGTTAGGTGGAAGTTTTCCGAATCATGGATAGCAATTTAACATTAGTCTTGCCTTCAAATGCAAAGCTCGACGATCTATTGTCACACGACTATTCATATGTGCGCTAGTGTTTTGTTTCTGAGTCTAAGAGGAGTGATGCGAGGTAGAAAGTCAAATCGGCAAGCTTTCAATACTGCACAATATCCGAGCAGTTTTTGCTTGTGCACTTTCCATCAGCATTCAGTCTAAAAGGCATGAATTATAAGATGATATGTTTTTTCTGTGTACTGCAATTTTATGTTAACCATTTTCCTTTTCATCCTCGAAATATTTGAGCTCTGCAATATTAAAAGGGCATGTTTTTTTAATTCTGTGTCTTTAATCTTCTGTTAAAACCTCCTAAAAGACAGTTTTGTAGCAGAAGTCTCCAGAAATACAGCTCTCTTTGCTGTTTTTGGTTTTAAAAGTGTCTTGCAATAATGAAGACATTTTTGGAATTTCTTCTCATACACGTTCAGTTAGGATTTGCCCCATATTCTGAAGTTGCTTTTTAGCAGGCTTTAAAGTGGCATCCCGATTTTTTGCATGGGCTTTTCTAAACTAACGACTTGCGACCAGAAAGGTCACACGATATGGCGCTTTAAGAGACATTAGCTCACGTGCATCTGTTCGACAGTCAAAGCATTTGCGCTTATATCATTCACTAATATTTACTAAACATGATTTTGGTGTCGGTACTTTAAACACTACCTCTAAGGCAGTGAAGTTATTGATTTGTTCTGAAATTGAATTGGCCCAAGTAACCGTTTTTATATTCGATAATTTAATGCGGTAAATTAGCAGAATCATACTGTAATCTAGTGATGATGTTAAACAGCATCACAGGGGCCTTATGGCCCTGCGTTTAATGCATTATATCTCACTAAAGCCCGCCACATACAGGACCAGAATGCGGGTCTCGTGTTTCCATTTTTATACGAAATTTAAGGTTTGAAGGCTATACTCGTTTGATTAGTATGAGGTCCTTGGTTAAGAGATTTGTGTTCACCTTGCATTACTATATAAAAAGCGAACGCGTAACAAATACGATTCACTCGTGTGGTATTGAAGAAAAAGTATTTTTATACAATGAAAAATATGTAGAACCGACGCTACCTTGCAGTCATATATCTGCATCAATAAGATTTTCCTCAAAAAAACCATGTTACTTTTTACTTACGAATTAATTAACTCAAGGTGATTAATTCCATTTTTGATCAACTTCTGGTGCATCTTATCCTTTTTTCATTTCGAGTTTGGCTCAGAATCAGGATAGGCCTAAATTTGTGTGCGGGAAGAACCCAAAGGTGATCGTGCTCATTTTAGCAACAACAAAAAGGCTTGTAGTATAGGCAGAATAACCTAACCGGAAAGGTTAATCGTCATTCCTGGCTTATTAGGCGTCGTCAGCCACTCATACCCAACTGCAGATGGTGAATAAACTTAGGCTCGTAACGATGACCTGCTGATTAGAAGTTCAACGTTCTTCTGCTCAACAGGTCGTGGGTTCTGAGCCTCCTGTGGTGCACCTCCCGTGGTTAAGTTTCGCTCCCTGATGACGGCTAATAAGCCGGAAATGGCCATTTCCAGTCTCCGTTCTCTTTGTCAGCAATGTTCACCTGCCTATATTACTAGTCGCTTCGAGGCTGCTGGCGGGGCTCGAGAGTGAACCCCAATGCAGAATGCGATTAGTTCCGGTAACGATCGATGAGCGTATGTGTGTATGTGTGCTAACACTTGGATGAACTGGTATATCTTATCCGAAAGCATGATTTTAAATTTTGAAATATCTTTCTACATGGAAGTTAAATAGTTGATCACGTAATTGGAATCCAGTTCGAATTCTTCAAAAGTAAGTCACCATTCACACTAGCATTTAGCTCGAATGTGATCATGTTTGAACGCCCTGCATTTAATCGAACAAATTTCTGCCCCACTATTGTTTAGGAATCTTATATGTGGTATTAAAAACCATGTCTATATTTTTAAAAACTGTTTCAACTTCCGTTTTCTTTAACTTTCCTGTCTCTGTGTAAAAGATAGGAGTGTAATATTAATTACATTTGTCGAGAGTGCAGAACCAAACATTTGTTCTTAAAAAATAAATCTGACTGGATGCGTAGGCCCTCTTTGAACGTCGTTGACTGCGCAGAACACAAATTGCCTCCGGCATATTCTGTGAGCTCAGTGACATCACAGTTGATCTCAAAAGTCTTTGCCAAATGGCAGTTATTCAAAACAAATGGTTGTTCAAGTACTTTTCTTTAGACCATGGCAGTTAGGCCTTTTTCAGACTAAAAGGAGCACATATTTCCACCAGAGGAAGGCAACAAAAGGCAGGGACTGTCAGAATAAAGTATACAAAAACTGCGACTGTCCTTTGCACAAAAAAATAGTTTGCTTTGTCTGACATGAAAAGACTTTGAACAAAATATGTTTAATCTCACTGCAAACATCTAAACTCCTATTTTTTCTGCTTAAGCGTACTCGAATAAAAACCAGCTGACTCCCGTTGACCATCTGTTTTAAGCAGTCGGCGTCTTACTCCTTATAACAGAATAAATAGTCGCTAGCAAACATCGTTACTCAAATGCGAATGCACTTTAGGGCCTTCGTATTTTGGGGCTTAAGTAATGACTGTGTTTGTAGAGAGGTATGGTCATCTGGAAACAAAAAGCCAACGAAAACGCATTTGACCTCGGCGTAGTTCCCAAAGAGTGTTATATATCGCACTTGGCGCACCATGGCATTAAGATAAGTGGCCGTGAAGCTTTCCATCGCACCCACTATTGATCACCCTAATGATTGTAAGATAACCAACACCTCTGCAGGATTTTTTAATAAAGTCCTTCAAAATTTCAAGTTAAGGCACTCTTACTTCAGCGACAACTCCTGGCTCCTTTGCGGCCAGTAAAACCAACTGTGTGTTAACTTCAGGCTCCAGTGAACGTTTATATTTAATTCAGTAATAATACGATGAGTTAGTTAGAATTATTTTCTCTAATGCGATGAGTTCGTTAGAATTATTTTCTCCTTAGTATTTAAATTAAGGGCTACCGCATAAAACGTTCACCTACAATGGAACTTACGTATTTGTATAACAGTTTCCATGCTATTCGTGAGATGCACGGCCTCCAGAAAAACTTTATTTCAAACGTTGCTGTGCTGGAAAGTCCTTAGAGGATTCAAATTAATAAAGAAGTCGCAGCGGCTTCAATTTATGGCTACTTGTCAAGCGATGACCACTGTAAAGTACAGACTGTATATTCGTAAACGAACGTTCACTGATCGCTAACGAACAACCTCCGTACGGTCTTCCTTTGGACTCAATTTCAAGCCCCGCCAGCAACCACACATCGACTAGTGGTACTAATTGTAGTATAAGTAGTGGTAGTGCAAGTATTATTATAATTAAAAGTAGTAAAGGTAGATGGAAAATGCCGATAAAGACCGGAAAAGCAATGGATCCTTGGCTCATTAGATAGCACACTGTACTTCTCTTCACGGGTTCGTGTATCGGGTGGTGCACCACCTGCAATTAGGTATGACTGGCTGTTGAAGGCTAATGAGCCAGAAATTGACATTTCATTCTTCCTTGTCTCTCCGGCATTGTAAGCGGAGTGTATGTCAGTTCCAGCAGGTGGTAAACGTTTTCTAAAAGAAAAAGAACGTTCCAGGTGGCTAGAGTGGGCAATCTGTGAGGAGGTGGGGGGTAGGGTTGTCAGAGTGATTTTCGTAGTTTTTTTTCACTGTGGAATCCCACCACAGGTCACGAACGTTTTAGCAGATGAGGCACCGTGTTAGCCTAGGTCGCCTATGGGATTGCAAGGGGATCCTGGCGTAGAAATTTTAAATGAAGAGGGAAAGAAGATGGGAGAGGAAACAATGTTACCGAGTGTGAGGGCACAAAGAACACGGAATACCGTCATCCGGTTTATATCATAGGTCGAAACGTTTACAGAATGTGACAGGTAGGCAGATCCAGGCTTGCAGATGCCGGAGATGAGTGTTGAATTGCAGTTAAGGGCCATGCACCTCAACCACCACTTGCCCGTGCTACTCTCGAACCGGAAAAACCTACACCTCACGGTGTATATATACACAAATACCCTAAAAACTACCTTAAAAGTAGCAATTACTGGTGAATGTTTGTATCCTAAGATCTCTTTAAATGGTCTATTCCCTACCCTAATGAAGAGCTAAATATATGCGTCAAAAGTGATAAACTCCTGTTATCACTGTGTGCTTTGATTTTAACTTTTTCAGCAGAAGATGTTGCATGTGGCTAGGAAGGATCAGCATATAAATGTTAGTACACATATTTCATGCGGTAGATTAATCTGTAAAAAGTTACGCCCAAGTGGTGACAAACTTAACTGAATGCTCTCTTTGGCTATCCACAAAATGGTGCCATGAGCTTAAGCTTGGTTGCGATTTATGTGCGCTTTCTTTGTTCATCACAGTAGGGAGTAGCCTTCGGCCTGCTAATCATTGCGAAATAATCCCGTAAAGGTTCCAAAACACCACTCCCATCCCCTAGCTAAAAAGTTTTATACCCCCAATGTGTGCATTTTTGCGCTTCAAAACTAGACATTCCTTCTTAGGCGATCTCATCGAAGTTGAATAACGGATTTTGAAGTGCCTACACATCTTCCTGCTCACATAAGTGCCCCAACAAAGGTAAAACCACAATTGTGACCACAAAGTGGTTTCGGTATTAAATCTACCCTTAGGATAATAAGTCACTTGAAGACATGGGCAGGTTGAACCCTCGTGGGCTTCTAACGAGCATGAATATAAAATAACGGTAGAAGCACATTAAGCGGGTCCAAGAAGAAATGCTATTGTTTTTGCTACTTAAAAGCCTACAGTAGGTTGTCTTGTACAGATAAAGATCACCAAAATTATCACGGGCCTGCTATCGAATGTTGGAGTATGTCGAATGTAGGAGTAGCAGTAGTCGTAGTAGTAGTAGTCGTAGCAGTGGTAGCATAAGTAGTAGTAGACGCAGTAGTAGTTGCAGTAGTAGTGGTAGTAATTGAAGCATTAGTAGTAGTAGTTGTAGAATTAGTAGTAGCAAAAGACGCAGAAGTAGTAGTAGAAGTAGTGATAGTAGAAGTAACAGTAGACGGAGTAGTAGTTGTGGATATAGTAGAAGTAGTAGTAATAGTAGAAGACACAGCAGAAGTAGTATAAGTTGTAGTAGTAGACGCAGTAGTAGTAGAAGTACTAGTAGTTGTATCAGTAGTAGTATTAGTAGTAGTAGTAATAGTAATGAGAGTTTTAGTAGTAGTTATTGTTGTTGTAGTAGTAATACTATAAGAAGTAGAGGTAGTAGTACTCGTAATAGTAGTAGACGCAGTAGTAGGAGTATAAATAGTAGAAGAATTAAACGCACTATTAGTGGTAGTAAAAGGTAGAAGTAGTAATAGTTGTAGTAGTAGTGGTAGAAGACGCAGAAGTAGTTTTAGTAGTATCATATTGGTAGTAGTAGTAGAAGACCCAGTAGTAGTAGTAGAAGTAATATTAGTAGCAGTTGTTGTATTAGTATTTGTTATATTAAAAGTTATTATAGTAGTAGTTGTAGTAGTATAAGTAGTAGTAGTTGCAGCAGACGCAATAGTAGAAGTAGTAGTAATATTAGTAGTAGTAGACCTAGTTGAAGTAGTAGTAGTAGCGGTAGTCGTAGTAATATGAATTGTAGTATAAGTAGTAGTAGCAGTAGTATTAGACGCAGGTGTGGTAGTATTAATAGTGGTAGTCGGAGTAGTAATACTAGTTGAAGTAGTTGTAGTAGTAGTCGTAGACGCATTAGCAGATGTAGTAATTGCTCGTCCACCTGCATTTCTATAACCTTGGCGCCTACCTGGCCTACGGCGCTCATGAGTTCACTGGTTGACACATTGCGATAAATTGCGTACCACTGCATTGCAGGATTGCGATGCACCCCTACCAGTGCGGCCAGCGCTTGGCTCGCACGCCTTCTACGTACCGCTAGACAATTTTCGTTATATTTCCCAGGGTTAACCTACTTCCTTTGAAATAGTACCTTTTCTTAGGCACTTCTTTTGTCTGCAGCGGGAATAGTTAAGTAAGAAGCCGTTTGTCTGCTCTACTGAGGCCTGCTAGGTCATATTTTTTCCGCGTGCACACAACATATGCATAGGTAGCAGTCTCCGTTCCTGTAGTAATGTTAACATATTTAGTATTAGTTTTTAGTATTATTAGTAATAATAGACACAGTACTAGTAGTTTTTGTAGTAGTGGTAGTAGTAGTTGTAGCAGTAGACGGTGTTGTAGTTGTGGTAATAGTAGAGGAGAAGTATTAACAGACGCAAATGTAGTAGAATTAGTTGTAGTAGTGGACGCAGTAGTAGTATTAGTAATATTATTAGTAGTTGTATCAGTATTAGTAGTAGTAGTAGTAGTAGTAGTAGTAGTAGTAGTAGTAGTAGTAGTATTAGACGTAGTAGAAGTAGTAGTAATAGTAATGGTAGTATGAGGAGTTGTTGTATTAGTAGTAGTAGAAGCAGTAGTAGTAGTAATAGAAGTAGGGATAAACAATAAGAAGTCGAAATAGAAGAAGTCGTTATGGTATTAGAAGTGGGAGTATTAATAGCAGTAGTAGCAGAAGAAGTAGTAGTAGCAGTAGTAGACGCAGCAGTAGTGGTAGTAATAGGAGAAGAAGTAATAGTGGAAGTAGAAGTAGTGGTAGACACAGCAGTAGGAGTAAATGTAGTAGTTGTAGTATAAGTAATACTAGTAGTTGTAGTAGTAGTAGCAGACGCAGTAGATGTACAAGTGGTAATAGTAGTAGTAGTAGTAGTTGTAGTAGTAGTTGCAGTAAACGCAGTTGTAGAAGTAGTATTAGTAATAGTAGACGCAGTTGTAGTAGTCGTAGTAGTAGTAGACGCAGTAGTAGTTGGAGTAATAGTAGTTGTAGTGGAAGTAGTAGTAGAAATAGTTATATAAGTATTAGTAGTTGCAGTATTTGCAGTAGTAGTAGTAGTGATAGTAGTAATAGAAGTTGTTGTAGTAGTAGTAGTAGTATAAGTAGTATTAGACGCAGTTGTAATAATGTTAATATTGCTAGTAATAGTAGTAGTAGTAGTAGTAGTAGTAGTAGTAGTAGTAGTAGTAGAAGTAGTAGTATAAGAAGTAGTAGTAGTAGTTGTAGTAGTAGTAGTAGTAGTAGTAGTAGCAGTAGAAATAGTAGTAGTAGAAGTAGTAGTAGTAGTAGAAATAGTAGTAGTAGAAGTAGTAGTAGTAGTAGTAGTAGTAGTAGTAGTAGTAGTAGTAGTAGTAGTCATGGTAGTAATACTAGTTGAAGTAGTCGTAGTCGTAGACAGATTAGCAGTAGTAGTTATTGTCTCGTCCACCTGCACTTCTATACCCTTGCCGCCTACCTGGCCTACGGCACTCATGAGTGCACTCTTTGACATATTGCGACAAATTGCGTACCACTGCATTACAGTATTGCGTTGCACCCCTACCAGTGCGGCACAGCGCTTGACTCACACGCCTTCCACGTACCGGTAGACAATTTTCGTTATATTCCCCACGGTTAACCTACTACCTTTTAAAATAGTACCTTTTCTTAGGCACTTCTTTCGTCTACAGCGGGGACATTTAAATAAGAAGCCGTTTGTCTGCTCTGCAGAGGCCTGCTGGGTTATATTGTTTCCGCATGCGCACAACATATGCATAGGTAGCACTCTCCTTTCCTGTAGGTAGTCGACAATTCGGCTGGAGTCTATTTTTTCATTATAATTTCCTCTTCCGTTGCCTTATTCATCTGAGGTCGTCTCCTTCTTTGTTTTCCTTGCGGTGACATCCTACAATGGGGATAAAAAATTACATTCACCTTGCCTTCAAACTAATTATTCTGTTTTTTCAGTGCCACATTTTCTTTGTTCTTTGTTTATTTTGTTCTATTACTCTCCTATTTTTCCAGCCATGTGACACATAATCTACTACTACTTTTGTTTCGCTTTCATGTATCTATACCCTTAAATTACGTAAACTTTTGTCCTTTACTATACTTCCCCTTTTTTACCAATGTTAATTGCATATGCAAATCCGTGAATCTGTCCGTCGGTTAATACTTCGCATTCTTTTAATTATACTTTTTTTTCATTTTCCTTATTCCACTAGCACCTAAACTACCGTCGATTACCTAGACGAAAAGTTCTACTTATTACACTTAATACAGCACATGTAACATGGGTGATTTAATTCATTTTACTAATCTTACCATTGTTCCGCTTCCCTTTTGTGCATTTCCCTTGCTTCTGGCTATCTTCATTAGCGATCTCATTCGTCAGCTTCAAGTTAAATGCCTTCAATTAAAGCGCAGATTTGCAGCCTTTTTCTTATTGAATCCAATTTCATCTGATCAGTTTGCTTTCATTTTCAACCAATGGGGACCGTTAATTATACACATGCGTTTTCATTGGATGCTACATTTTTATTTTCATGTTGGGCGGGTTATTCTCACCTCATTTTAACATCATGTTTATTTATATATTTTCACTTTCGGATTATCTTCACTGTTTTGACTGTTGTTTTTGTTGTTATTCTGCCCCACCCATAAAACCCCTATTACCACGGTTCCCATCTGACACGCTCTCGGGTTTATTCATTTTTTCTGTGACCCACTTATTGTGCTTCCACAAAAATAACCAGTTGCTTTTTATTACTGAAAGAACAAATTTCAAGTTTGCATACCACCAAAGAATGCTTCAACTATGAGATAGGAGTCGTAGGATTACTGGTACATATTTCTTTGTCGTTTGAGGTGTCAAAGTTGACTAGTCGTCGTGAGCAGTGGAGCAGCACCTATTAATTAACCTTCTTGTGATTTCTATAGCCTTACCCACGCAATTCTCTAAAAGGACAGATATCAGTTTCATGAAATCCAGCTGTCGGAAACTTTTGGTTAACGCAGTTGTATGATAAAAAAACAGGAATTTGAGGTGGGTTTCTAATTCTTGATCTTTCCTCGGTTGATGTGTTAGTTCGTATATTTAGGTGGATACTGACTTTATGAGAGACTCAGAAAGAGACCAATTTTCCCCATTATCGATATTCAATTTTATTTTTTTTCTCGTGCTTGACAGCATGCGTTGTTAAAAAAAAGAGGAAGAATGAGGTTTTCAGAAGAAAATCCTAAACTATGAATATTTTGCTTTCGCTTTCCCCTACCAGATTAGTTAAAAACATGTAAATTCTCTCACTGTAGTCATTTAAATTAAAACTTCGCATTAAGAATTAAACCCTTTTTGGCTTATTATAACTCTATAATCTGCGCAGAATTCAGCGAATGACCAAAGGCTTCAAGATGCCAAGGATGCAAAATAATCTGTGTCTGTCAACCTTGTTCGCCGTTTCACATTAACATTGCTAGCGGCGAGTTACTGCTCTTGACCACTTAATGGACTTGCTTAGAGGTCAATTTGTGGCGTGCTGTTTTCGAAGAAAACAGCACTCATCAGAGGCGCAGACCCGCGTGCACTAGCTTGGAGGAGGTTCTTTGCATATTTTGGCTCGTGAAGTACAAACAGTCTTCCGCAGTTGAGATATGTAATATCTTACTTTCAGAGAAGGTCAAACGAAAGGATGAGCTGAGAGAGATCAAGAGAGGATTTAAAAAATGTTCACAATTGAGCTTTCTCAAGACCACGAAACTTCATTTCTTCAATTTTCGCATGCAGTAAACTGGTTTTGTTCTACAGAATCTGAATATTTTCTTGCAAATTTTGAATTCATCTGTTCAAGCCTAAAAATGCATTAACACAATGTATTTGAATGTTATTTCGTTTAACGAGTTGTGTTATGCCTAAATTCAGCCTATTAAAGTCTACTCACTTTTTTAGCTTATACATCCTGCTCATCAACTCTTATGTTTTGTGCAGGCAGTAGTTTGCATTGGGCACTGTTGAGTGGATCTTACGCTTTGTTCGATATTTCCATGACTCGCTAGAGTGTGGAAAATGTAACGTAAATCTAATCAAAAACATGTTTAATCAACCGCTTTTTCACATGAGTTTACTGGTCTGACGATATGTTATTGAAAGCAGCAATTTTCTGGCAAACTATTTCTCATATTCCTTAAAGGGGTAACGTTCGCTACTCCAAAATTGATGTCAGGTTAGTTTTCAAGGAACGCCTTGATCGTTTGTATGCCCCTGAAAGAAAACATGAATAAGGAAATTATTTTGATTTATAGCAGATTTCTAATTTTTTGAAGTCTTCAGTTTTCCCTGATTATTCGAGTTGCCTTGCTCAGAGAACATGCTAGATATGTGAATTGATTTTTGTAAATGATTCAGTTTGCAGTGTAGAATAGGAAAAAGTAAATGAAAACGCGGGTAATGTATCCTCCCTTTAAATTACTGCCTTTGAGGAAGTACAGTTTATCCAATCAGCAGGTATTATATGGGTAATAAAGTCCAATTGCACCTGTGCGCACTAACATTTTACTGATGTTTTCCCCAAGAAATGGTTCGCATGTGACCGGAAAGCCATTTAATTCATGTTAATATTTAAGTTTAAGTCCCAAGTTTCTGTGTATATATCCAGGTACGCTTGACACGACTGACCTGAATAAAAGAGAAGTACTGCTCAAATGCACATGGGTAAGAAAATATTTCATCAGAGAGTGTCTGCTTCACTTAAACAAACGTAGGAAAGACGACGGCCACCATGTTCTCCGAACGTATTAGGTTATGGTGATTGTTGACGTGTGCAGGACCAACTGCACTTTCTTCGTCCTCACCTACCTGGACCCTGTGGCAAGACCTAGTCAGGGTGACCACTCAGGTATGAGGAGGTCATTTTCGTTGCTGAAGTGGGGACTCAACCCTCACTCCCAGGCAGCGTGGTGCGTTCAAACGTGGCTACTGAAGTCACCGAAGCCAATTAGTTTGTTCGCCTTCAGCACAGTCACTTCCGCCTGTCCTGTTGTGTGGTTTAAAAATAGATTTGGAGATACAAGAGCTTGTTTATTAGACAACCCACAGAAAACCCCATACGACCACAACCATTTGCCCGAGCAAGTAATTATCAAGTATGTTTACGCAGACGATCATTGAAAATGACATTACTTGGACATTCGAAAAACAATATTTAGCAGAAAAGGTATTGTTTACATCAGCGAGGGCATAAATACACTCTCCACTCATTTAACTTCCCACAAATAAATGCCCTATTTACAGCCTTAATGCATTTAATTCTGTATGCATTACCCCATCGCCCCACAAGGCAGACACATAGCATAAATTAGTTTCAAGCCTGATCATTCTTTCAGATTTATGAAACTATCTTACGCGTCGTTATCTCTAATAACCTGTCAAAATCCTAAGTGGAAACATGGGTTTTTTTAATGGCAAACATGTCACGCTAAGCAGATGCTTTATCCCTCAACTGATATCGCAAATAGAATAAGGAACTTCACCACCTTGGCCTTTCAGAAGACGAGATTATCCCTATATCATCTCAATTTGAGTGTCAAGCAACTATCACTTTAACTTAAACGTGCACGTACTGTGCAACGCCCAGGTTTTGCAACCCAGACAGTTGAAGATAAATTTATTCTTCCAATAAATATGCGAAATCTATGTATGATCTATGTTCGGGGGCAGAATGAAAACTGCCCCCTGATGTAATATAAGTAGGCAATCTGTTGTGTTTTATAAAACCTGCCTTCATGCGTAATGAAGCGCCGCAGCCATGCAGTCTTTTAAACTAGAATTGTTTGACAGAAATACTATGGAGCGCCACCAATGTAACCTGGAGGTTACGAAATTTAGCTCCTCATTAGTGCAAGCATTCTGCCGTTCGAGAGTGTTGGAAATACTGAATAAAATCACCGTGATGACCATAGTTTCCTTATAATGGCTACCAACAAGCAACACTTTCAAATCCAGTGACAGAATACCTGAACTCTGGGCAGGTAAAGTCGAGGATTTTTAGCCAAAATACTTCATATTGCGATTACTGCGTTCCTAGCTGTTGACTAAGATCACATAAAATAGCGCATAATTGAAACTGCCTGAAAGATACTACAGCAAAAGACAAACGACGTTGATACTGACATTCTGTTTTACAGGTGGTGATCGCATGTCACCCTCAACCCTCCCTTTCTCCCCGATAACAGTTATGCGCAGTCCGCCTGTTGCACATACACGTCATTTTGACCGCCGTAATTCGATGAAGTCCACTAAATGCTCCAGAGAATGGTGGTGCAGGGACAGTGAATTGTGCGCAAATTAGTTTAAGGTTATAGTAGATTTGCACTGCATCTACCACGCTCTCGCTATCGGTAACCACCTGTGCTCAGTGTCAGGACATTTTCAAGAAGACCTCACATCCCATTTCCAACGTCCTCAAAAACCTGCGCTGTCAGGTAGATGGTGTTAGAATGAAGAGTGTGATTAACTCGCCCCCCAAGACACATATATTCTATCGATAGGTCAAAAATTCGTTCCCCGTGTACCTGCAATGGCCTGGGGAAAACATATGTTTGCCATTTGATCTTTTCTTAAGGCGTATGGAATACCCCCATGTGCCCGCTTATGGTTTCACTGCTTGCTTTTCATAGTAATTACCTATAGTTACCTGCGAATGACTTTATGCTTACTATGTTCATTATACGACTGTTGTTCACACTGCCAACAATTAAGTAAAAACACCTTGAGATGCCTTGAATCATACCTGAGCATGATTGCTAAGACAGACATTTCAGAGTGACAGTCAGAAGGCAATTTATTATGTTTTTGGTCTATGATCGTATTCCAAACCTGCAGCTTTAATTTTTCTTATTGGCATTTTCACTTTATTCCCTCCCTTCCTTAATTTCGCATTTACTTATAAAGAATTTCCTTTTTGAAGATCAATTTCTAAGAAACAGCGGTTCATCATGAATATACCAACAGATATAATCAGAAGCATACAATGCTTAAAAAGGGGATTTTTCACAAGCCATTATTCTTTTTTGACTTGTAAAATTTGGAATGTCAGTTCGTTTATTTAGTTGCGTGTGAAGTAAATTCCCGCAATCCCGAGATTTTCAGTATATTTTGCGTTTGAAAAGCAAAGCTGGTGTGTTATCTCGCATTATAAAGCTGCGGATGATGCCTTACGTAAGTAAGCAACCAGTTAAACATAATTTATAATTCTTATTTGGGGTGGCATTGCCAATATTTTGTTCAATTCTTTCAAGATTCGTTGCAACTTGCTTCTGCAGAAAATAAATGAATTGCATTTGATTATATATTAATTTTACTGATTGCTTGTAAGTTTAAATGTAAAGAATAAGAACACGTCTCTGTCATTTCAGTGATCTTTCCTCGATCGCGCAGGGATGCGCTGCAGAATGCCAGTAAAAGGTGAATTTGCACGAACTGAAGTCCATATGTTTATTTGGTTATTTGTATGTAAAATGTGATTACTTACGCAGTAGAAGGACGTGTACTGAATTTTAAATTATGTGCTTGTACGGATTTTATCTTCACAGCTTTTGCTTTAAATATTTTTCTGTGAATTTCAATATGGTAAAACTAAGGTTAACTTCATTTCGCTAATTACTCGAGCAATATTAGTTAGAGGTTACATATAACTAGTGATTGGTCATTCGGAACTATCACCATTCAAACGTACGTTTTTCATCAAAGGCTTCTAGGAAGGCCTTAACTCTGGCGTTCTGGCCAAAGCTTCGCCGGTGTTTACTCGTGAATACCCTCGGTAAATGGCCTCCATACGATAATTCAAAAATCTCAAGGATGATCGAGAGAACAGCGAGCCCATAGCACCGTGGTAGGGCATTGGACTCAATGACCAAATACGCGGATTCAAATCCGAGTAGCCCAAAAACTGGGATTGGACATGGCTAACTCATGAGTGCTTTAATAAGCCAGGAATTGCCAAGACAGTCTCCACTGTTTTTACCCCAATTTCCTTCCAAAAACCTCGAATGCTCGAGCATTAAATTATTGCATCGAGCTCGTGAGTAAGGACAGTGTATATGGTCGAGGATGCCACACACGCTGATCTGCGAGCCTAGTTCATGCGTGCGCGTCACGCCTGACTTGTCCTGTCATGCCGTATTTGGTCACATATTCCATTCGCCTTAAGTCATAACTCAATTCCTTGTCGTGTTCCATAACATTTTGACTAAAAAGGTGTGCAGTTAAGACCGGTCGAGGAATTTTCTGCGAATTAGCTCACTATTTCTGTAAACAATCGTCCAGGTTTCTTCGGTTTCGCCATCTGGCGTACATTTTATTCTACAAACGTCTCATCACTACGTACATTTATCCTTATTTTTGACGGGACATTGTGCAAACTATATTTAAGGTAGGAAGGGATTTTAGAAAAACACAAGGGTAACTTAACGACCATTTTCTGTTTGTAAACCGTTATCAGCAAGTCTAAATTAAAACCAGATGGTGTAGAAACTCAGGGCTCTAACTCGCACCCTGATGGTCAGAATTTAATTGCCCTAAATATTGAGCCATGGGCAAACGCGGCGAAATTTGTGAGCAAAAGTAAAGCATTGAAATGAGAGCTAACGTATAAAGTTACATTGATATTTATTTTCATAGTTTTTATAGTTTGATAAAAATTCTGGATACATCTAAGGAAGGACGTGTGCTGTTACTGCATTTATCTTCACAGCTTTTGTTTTGGCAAACTGTTCGGTCACCTCCCAAAAATGATAAACTGAGGTTACTTTAATTTTGATAATTACACGACTGAGTTTATTTAATCAAGCGGAGTGATGATGCTGTATCAGTAATACATAGAGCACCATCAACTTTTACTGGCGTATCACAAATTGAATGTAAATTGTTTTGACAAAATATTTCTATAATTGCACTTTATCCTAACAGAAAAATGAGACTAAGGTTTTACTTAAAAAATAAAAATATTTAAGAAATGATCTCGTTTATTTTTGTAAGTTCTAACGCAGTTTTGATTACTTTCAGTCCTAACTTTCACTGGCGTATATTACCTTCAACTAATGTCCCACCATTACGTACATAAATGATTGTTTTTGACTAGTTATTATGCAAACTATATAACAGGTTGGAAGACAGAATGATTAATCAATTTTTTTGTCCTACACCATGACGAGCTGCTCGAAAACCCAAGCAAAAGGGGAAATTCCATGAACTGAAATCCATATGTCTACATGGTTATGTTTCTAGAGATGAGGCCGTATAACCAATCTCAACCTCTTTTAAACATTTTCAACCCATTCACACCATAAAATGTTCTTATATTTTCATTGACCAAACGCACAAAAATACCTATGGTTTTTCAGTGACAATTTATTTTGAATACGTCACACTGCCAATACCTTCTCTCCAGCTGCCTGGAAATAACGATGCTTTGAAAAAGTTTACTACTTAAATCATACGCTTTCGCCCAGTGATCCACACTCTCTCTGTAAATATCAATATAATGTATGCGAAAAATGCACAAAACTATGCTCTCGTGCACACATTAGGTAGAACATACCATTTTCTCCATATGCTTTTCCTACAGAAGATTCGTATTATAGCTATAAATTTCGCTAAGTAGACCATAGTCTTTACATTCTTCATGGATCGTATTTCTAAATTTGCAAATACTATGTGTGAAGCAAAGACAATTGTCTACATCCAGTTCAAACTTTTTTTAAGAATGAGATTAATTCTTCTTAATATCGTATATAAATGTACTCTTTCCATGCTTAGAAATTATAATGTTTGGAAACCCCGAACTAAGGTGATCTCTAACAAGTGCATGAACTAGTGTCCAGTTTTGCCGTCTACTGGCCTCGTAACCCTTTGACCAGTATATGTGCAGATTGACGTAGGGAGCAAACAGACCAGCTCATCAAAACAAAAGCCTTGGCTTCACGGCATTTTCACCTTTTCATTGAGAATATCCACTTGAATTTTAGTACAACAGTCAACAATTCCTGACTGCACCTCCAAGTGTTCGCTGATTCTAGCAGAAATGCACTCAAATGCTGCTGCTCTAGATGGTAGAAAACCTTCTAAAATTGAAATTTAGTGATTTGTGTGCACAAAGTTGGCATTGAAACGAAATATCAGCGTTCAAATTTTAGATTGATATTTATTTTTTCATAATTTTTCATGTTTGTTTAAGATTCCGGAGAAATCTATGATTGGACGTGCACTGTTACTGCATTTATCTTCCCAGCTTTTGTTTTGGCAAACTGTCCTTTCTACCCCCAGTAATATAAAACTTAATTTACCTTCATTTTAAATATAACGCGACTGAGTTTATTAAATCAAGTGGATTTATTATGCTGTGTAAGTAAGAAATATCGCATTTTCAATTATTCCCCAAGTAACACCTCTTGAATGTGAATTGTTCGACAAAATAGGTCTACAATTGCACTTAATGTGGACATACCAATGAGATTAAGGTTTTTCCTTACTTATATTGGGAAGTGATAGAGCTAAGGGAATAACTTTAACTCCTTTTCAATTCCTAACGGAGTTTTGATTATTTCCAGTCCAAAACAACAGGTAGAATGACGTTGTTTTACATAAGTATTATTTCCGATTTATTACTAGAACATTTTTGGGATAAGAAGCTTTCAATGGGCTATGCAAATTAATACCTCATTACAAATATGCAAGGTTCTTTAAAATACAAATTACATTCAGAATACTAAAGAAGTACATGCAGTGAAATTTGTTTCAGGGCGTATTTTTAGCAAACAGTTTCCGACTTATGGGAGTTCTAGGTCCTCGTTTAACTGATAGTGTGCTATAACGTGTTTTTGTTTCTAGTCGGGGTGATCAGGCCGAAAATTCTCCGTAAGCTATTGCTGAAGCCAAAGTTGAAGTTTGCTCATGTGTTCAGAACCAGCATGTGTGTGGCACGTGCAGTCAGGTGCCTCGGGCAACTCAGTCGCCGAAGCCTTCAATTGCATCTCCAGCCAGCCTAACTAGACATTCCCATCGGCATGGGAGCAAGCAGGAGGGTGATTACAATGCAGCTGAAATCTGGCATCCACCTTTCCCACTATTCACAGTGAGATACACCTTGAGCCTATTTGCGACCTAACAAGTTGTCAAATGAGGAGACGTTATGGTTCATGCACCCACTCCAGATCATTTGTACTCCACGTCGCTCAGGACGGCATACGCATAGAAGATCCACCATAGGTACAAACATGACAGTTTTAAGGAAGAAGCTGCTTACTATTCACAATTCATAACCTTCAGGTTCTCTAAGCTTTTACAACCATAAGGTCATCTTAAGTATGTGTGACAACGATATACTTTTCCGCTGTCATTTTTGGACACTTCCGCTAATGAAGACAACAATTAAACAGACCTCACTGTAATATCTACTTACCAATCCCTATTCATCGGTTGTAGTCTTAGACGATCAGCATGTTTGGCCAACTGTCTTCACGGGTGATACAGCAGTCTCTTAATTCGTCTTAATAGGGAGAACATGGAAATCGTCAGAAACACAGAATACATAGAGACCAAATTAGGGTGCGGCAGTTATTATTTGGGATGCGGTGCAATAAATGACTCATCGGGCATTAGAGGTTTTTGGAAGGAAAATTGGGGTAAGGGTAGTGAAGACTGGCTTGTAAATTCCTGACTTATTAAAGCTCTCATCAGCCTGACATACCCAATCCCAGTTTTTGGGCAACTCGGATTCGAATCCGCGTATTTAGTCATTGAGTCTAATGCCTTACCACTGTGCCATGGTCTCAATGTTCTGTCGATCATCCTTGGGATTTTGAATTATCGCATGGAGGCTATTTACCGAGGGGATTTACGAGTAAACAACGGCGAAGCTTCGGCCAGAACGCCAAAGCTAAGGCCTTCCTAGGAGCCTTTGAAGTCCAATAAATATGGCACGTTTGAGCGGTGTACAAATCCTGCTAACGTGAAAGATTTTAGCGCTTTTGTCTTTCAGAATAAGCCACAAATATAGCAATATTTTGATGAAAAACGTATGTTCGAAAGGCGATAGTTCTGAAAGATCAATCACGAGTAACATGTTACCTCTAGCTAATATTGCTCGAAAATAAGCAAAATGAAGTTAACCGAAGTTTTACCCTATTTGGGTTCACAGAAAAATATTTAAAGCAAACGCTGTGATGATAAAATCAGTATAAGCACATGCTGTTAAATTCAGTACACGTCCATCTACTGCGTAAGAAGTCACATTTTACATAAATATAACCACATAAACATGTGGACTTCAGTTCGTGTATCTTCACCATTTACCGGCATTCTGCAGCGCATCCGTGTGCGATCGAGGAAGGATCACTGTATTGACAGAGACTTGTTGTTATTCTTATCACTTAAACTTACAGACAATCAGTAAAATTAAAATAAAATCAGATGCAATTCATTTATTTTGTGCAAAAGCAAGATTCAACGAACCTTAAAAGAATTGAACAGATTATTGGCAATGCCACCCCGACTCTGAACTTTTAATAAAGTGTAACTGGTTGCTTAATTACGTAAGGCATCATCCAAAGCTTTATAATGCGAGATAACATACCAGCTTTGCTTTGCAACCGTAAAATATACTGAAAAACCCTGGGTCATGGAAATGCACTTCACATGCCACTGGATAAATGAACTCGCATTCCAAATTTTACAAGTCAAGAAGGAATAAAGGCCGGTGAAAAAGGCCCCTTTTAAAGCATGTTATGCTTCCGATTATAACTGGAGGTATATGAGTGACAAACCACTGTTTTTTGAGAATTGGTCTTCAAATAGGAAATTTTTTTATAAGTAAATGCGAAATTAATGGAGGGAGGGAATAAAATGAAAGTGCCGATAAGACAAATTAAAGCTCCACGTTTTGGAATACGATCACACATCAAAAACATACTAACTTGCCTTTTGACTGTCACTCTGAAAAATCAGTCTTATAAATCATGCTCGGGTATGATTCGAGGCATCTCTAGGAGTTTAACTTAATTGTTGGCAGAGTGAATAACAGTCTTTTAATGAACATAGTTAGCAGAAAGACAGTTGCAGGTAACTATAGGCAATAACCATGATAACAACGCAGTGAAACCATAAGCGGGCACCAGGGGGTATTCCGTACGCCTTCAGTAAAGGTCAAATGGCAAACAGACGTTTTCCCCAGGCCATTGCAGGTACACGGGGAACGAACGTAGGACCTATCGATAGGTTATATGTGTCTTGAGGGGCGAGTTCATCACAATCGTTTTCAATTTCTAATGCAGTTTTGATTATTTCTAGTGTAAAACAACAAGTCGAACGACGTTTTATATACGTTTATTTCCGAATTATTACTAAAACATTTTTGGGATGAGAAGCTATCAAATGCCTATGCAAATAAATACCGCATTCGAATTCGCGAGGTTCTTTAAAAGAAACATTACTGTCAGAATTCTAAAGAAGGATGTGCAGTGACAGTTTTATTTAGCTCGTTTGTTTTAGCAAACCGTGTCAGACTGACGGGAGTTCTAGGTCCTCGTTAAACTAATAATGAGCTATTACGTGTTTTTTTTCAAAGTAAGGGTGGTCAGGCCGAAAAATTCTCCGTAAGCTATTGCTGAAGCCAAAGTTGAAGTTGGCTCATGTGTTCAGAACCAGCATGTGTGTGGCACGCGCAGTCAGGTGCCTCGTGCAACTCAGTCGCCAACGCCTTCAATTGCATCTCCAGCCAGCTTGACTTGACATTCCCATCGGCATGGGAGCGAGCAGTAGGGGTGTTTAAAATGCAGCTGAAATCCGGCAGCCACCTTTCCCACTATTAACAGTGAGATACACCTTTAGCCTTTTTGCGACCTTACATATTGTCAAATAAGGAGACGTTACGGTTCATGCGCCCACTCCAGATAAGTTGTGTTCCACGTCGCTCATGACGGCATACACATTGAAGATCCACAAAATGTAAAAACATGACAGTTTTAAGGTTTGGCCATCTGTCTTCACGGTTGACACAGCAGTCTCTCAATTCGTCTTAATTGGGAGGACATGGAAAGCGTCAGAAACACAGAATACCGGTCGGTGTTTTGGATCTCATGCGGCGCGATTGAGTAATTTACCTACGAAAACACCCATCCTCGTCCTGATAACTGAAGGAGAAGCATCGCACTGCCTAAATAATGACTCAGGATCTACGTGCACAGCCAACTCTCATCACTTATGATAGGGTATGTAGATGCGAAGCACCTGTGTTTCTGAACACATGGGCCCATTCCCAGCTTTTGCTTAGAAAATAAAACTAGTACAACCTCACCATAATTTATGCGAGTTCAGAGAACTCTCATCAGTCTGAAACTGTTTGTCCAAATCAAATGATGTGAAAATAATATCAGTACACATTCTTCAATACTATTGTGACTAACGTTTATTTTAAATTACCTCGTGACTTCGCAATGAGGGATCAGTTTGCATAGCCATTTGACAGTTTTCATCCCATAATTTATTCTAGTAATCATAAAGAAACATTTATTTATTAAATAAACGTGGTTCGACCTGTTGATTTACACTGGAAGTTATCTTAACTGCGGTAGAACTTAAAAAAATAAAAGAGATCAATTTTTAAAATATTTTAGCTATTTTAAGTACAAACATTGGTCTCATTGGTATGCCAGGACAAAGCGCAATTATAGACCTATTTTGTGAAAAAATTTACATTCAAGGGGTAATACGTCAGTAAAAGTTGATAGTGCGCTATCTTTTACTGTTACAGCATCATCAATCGGCTTAATTAATTAAACGCAGACGCGTTATTATCAAAATAAAGGTACCCTCAATTTATCATTTTTGGGAGGCGACCGAAAAGTTTGCCAAAACAAAAGCTGTGAAGATAAATGCAGTAACAGCGCGCGTCCTTCCTTAGATGTCTCCAGAATTTTAATTAAACATTAAAAAACTATGAAAATAATTATCAATCTAACTTGTAAAAGTTAGCTCTCATTTCAATGCTATTATTTTGCTCACAAATTTTATCGCGTTTACCCGTGTCTCAATATTTAGGGCAATTAACTTCTGACCATCAGGGTGTGGATTAGAGCCCTGGGTTCCTGCACCATCTGGAATTTCTTTAGACTTGCTGATAACGGTTAATATACAGCTAATGGTCATTTAGGCACCCTTGTGTTTGTCGAAAATGCCTTCTTACCTGTCTATAGTTTGCACAATGTCTCTTCAAAAATAAGGTTTAATGTACGTTGTGGTGAGACGTTAGTAGAATGCAATGTTCGCCAGATAACGAAATCGATGAAACCCCGACGACCGTTTCCAGCAACAGTTCAGTGCAATAAATGGCTAGTAAAGCATTCGAGGTTTTTGAAAGTAAATTGAGGTTATTGGGTATTTCACATATTCCATTTTACTGTGCTATCCTGAACTCGCTCTTTAGATAAGAAGTCGCAGGACAAATAAAGGAATTCGACAACACTTTTTGGGGGCGAAAGCACAATTTCTATCAAGAATAGGAAGGCCGTAGCATTTGGCACGAAGATTTAAAACTTAGATCCCAACTATGTTTATCTCTAAAGTGGGAATAGGGACGGTGAATTGTGCCATGCATCAGACAAATTCTCTTCTTTCTCATACATCTGAGCTCAGTGCCTAGAAGCAGTCAAGAAGGCCTTAGTTGAGAACACTATTGAAGCAACTTGGCTTTAAGACGACTTGTCAAGAAAAAATCGTTTGGCTAGGAAAAAGGGAAAGGTGAGCAAAGTGAAGTTCAATTTACTCACATTTACTTGCTACGAACCACCAAGTTGATGCGAAACAAACCTTTTAGATTATTGACAGGGCAACAGCACACTACTCTACAGGCCTACGCAAGCTAGCAATAGCCGAGGTAGTGTCTATTTGGTTAGTTAATATGGCACTGCTTTGTCTGATAAGAGGCAAGTGTGCGCCGTCTGTTTAACAGCGCTCACACTCTACCTTCCCCTTTTCCCCACAGCTCCATCATCCTCCAACGTCGGGCTGATGGTGTGAGAACGAGGAAGTTGACATACACAGCCGCACCACGAGACACATATATCCTATCATAAACCCACAAATTCATTCGCCATGCTACTGTAGTGGTCTGAGGATAAACTTAGGTTTGACTTTTCCTACATGTCTTCTTTTTGCATCTGCAAAATTGGAATGCGATTTTATTTATCAAAGCATCGCAATTCACTAGAAGAATGCCAGTTTGAGTATGAAGTGAAATTTTTCGAGCACAAAACGTTCGATAAATTTTAATAAGACAACTTAAAAGCCGTAGGTAATCTGAAATGAATAGTCTACGGACGATGCCTTAAGATATTATTTTACTTCATAGAATGACACGCTCTTAATTGACTGCCTGTCTGTACGTCTTAATGATAAGAATAACAACACCTTTTCTCTTATAGTCCCTCGATCCTTCCACGATCGAGTGAGGTTGGCCTCCGACACTACAGCAAAAGTCAAATGACTTTGATACTGACATACTGTTTTACAGGTGGTGATCGCATGTAACCTCAACCCCAGGTAACAGTTATGCGCAGTCCGCCTGTTGCACATACACGTCATTTCGACCGTCGTATTCCGCCGAAGGCCACTAAATGCTCCAAAGAATGGTGGTGCAGGGACAGTGAATTGTGCGCAAATAAGTTTTAAGTGTTATTAGACTTGCACTGCATCTACCACGCTCTCGCTATCGGTAACTGCCTGTGCTTGGTGTCAAGACATTTTCAAGAAGATGGGATGCGGGATAAGGTGCAAAAAAATTATCTCCCACGCCGTGGAAGAGAGTGGTCCGGTTTAAGCTGACATCTACCAGTGCCCATGTAGAATCTGCGCACCCCATGTTTGGCATTTGTCATGGAACCGCATCCCAAATAATGCCTGTCTAATTTGGCCTATCGCATCTACCACGCGGCCCGTTTAGGGATGTTGGTAGAACCTGAGCTGTCAGGTAACTGGTGTTAGAACGAAGATTGTGATTA